>JMFS01053219.1:0-16533 GCA_000699545.1 Podiceps cristatus
ACTGCTGGCTCATTTTGAGTTTCTCATCCACTTCCACCCTTGGAAACTTTCAGAAGCAAATTCACTGGTCATGAATCCCCACTGGGGGAGGGGATTTTATTTTCTGAATTCTACCTTCAGAGTTGAAATTCTGCCTTAATAAAGGGAAAACATACTTTACTCAACCATTTTTTAGTTTAGAAACAAACAAACAGTAGCTAATGCCCAGTCATGTCTGGATTGTTTTTGCATCCTACCAACAACCTAGCAGAGAAAACTGGAAGACCAGCATCAGTTCTGGTTTCTGCTGGCAACAGGTTAGTTTGGTGGAAATGAGATGTTCCGTTTTAATTCTGCTACCTCAGCTGCTGCTACAAGGCTGTAGCCTTCTGGAATTAAAGACCGTTTTTGACTGGACAACAAATCTTAAAGATGATCTTTTTAATTCTTTTTCCCACAGTGTGACATTGGTTAAACCTCAGGGTGGAAAACTAAGATTCCTATCCACAAACTGGGTTCTCTGGGGCCATGTTCTCTGAAATGGTGCAAACCATCATGGGGAGGGAATAATGCCTGGGATGCATAAGCATAGGAGCCAAAATCATGTCTAGCCCTTACATAACCTTGTAAATTCATCTTCAAATAGGTTCAACATGTAAAGTTTACTTACAGTGTGATCCTACATGAACATCTGTATCCAGTCATGTAGAGGATACCACTGAGGAGTATTTCAAAAAGTGCACACACAACTGCCTGCTTACATTTTGCTACAGATGTGAAAGCACCAGGCTGCATTACCATATATGGACACTGGTTTCATTTTTACTAAATCGCCTGTGATAAAGAAACGCGAGCATTAATGCAATGACCTTTCACAAAAAAATTCTGCCAATGGATGTGGGAATGAAGAATACATAAATGCCTCATACCTGAAGCAGGAAACTATTTCCATGGTATATTTCAGAGAATTCAACTCTACAAACTCCTGCTGGTGTAAAGGTGTTAACCCCTGGCATCGAAAATTATGTACACCCCCAAGAAAGAGTTATTTGCTCAGTTAATCGCATTTTGATCAGAAGATGAGTCACTGCGGCTCAACAGAAAGCAGCCTGCCATGCAACTTGTGAAAAAGGTCAAGTGAACAATTTATATTCAGAGACTGTTGGTGCCACGACATTTTCCATAACGAACTCCAGAAAAACTGGAGGCTGCTCCGACAGTCCTGAGGTAACAGAAAGATCTGGTAATATTTCTGAAGTATTGATCATGTTTAGCTCAGGAACAAATAAACAAAACCAAATCTAGAATAATTTTTAGAAGATCATTGCTGTTATTATCGTTATTATGACGATTATTCACTTTGTTGTGGTAACAGGCAGAGACCCACTCGAGATTAGTATTTCATAATGCTGAATGTTACGTGAGCGCAGGGCAAGACAAAACATCACACAGTAAGAAACGCAGTGTTGCTCAGTTCTTCGCAAGAATGATCTCTCCCAGCCCCCAGTGCACGTGAGATCGGCTCTAAGTAATGCTGTGCTAATGCTGAGCTCATATGAATCAGTTGGAGTAACGAGGGATACTGACGCAGGATGCTCCTCCCCTCTCCGGGTACATCAGCTTTAGGGTTGCTTTGTTCCAGCAGTACTTACATGAGGGTAAGAATCTGGGTTTATTAGATTTATAGCTAATCTTGATTCTTTAATATGATTTTTTTTCACTAAATCGGTCAACAGTGTTAACCATGCATGATTCGAAGTAGCATCTACTTCAGCAGTAATGCATGCCAATTTTTTATTTCCCCTTTTCAATCTGAAATAAAAAATACTGTCATGCAAGTTTATAGTATTCTGTTCTAAACCAGACAAAAATAGGGCAATTAAATGTATTCACCATGTATTAATTCAATTTCCCCTTCCCCATTAGTCCTGACTCAGCTTCAACAGCAAATTACTTAATAAAATAAGCAAATGGCAAATTGCTATGTGCAAACCTACTGGTTAGTCTTCTCATTAGTTAGTCTATTTTGGTAAAGTGGGTTGACTGATTTAGAGCATGAATCAGTTCTGACATACAAATTCCAGTCATAGTAAAATATCTATACAGTCACATATGCCTCTGAGCTACATATTTTCTTTCTTACAGCTTTATAATCATCAGTGACCCTAGAGGAAGAGAGGAGAATGTATTCTTTTGATTTCAGTGGGACTGTCTACACATGAGTAAGAATCACAGGATTAGGGGCCTGATTTAAAGCAGATGAAACATCACCAAATAATTACATAGCAATCAAACCCGAAGTCCATTATATTTTAAAATCAGTAAGAAGGGATGTCTTCAGGCTAATTATAAGAGTAAACATTTATTTTTACTTTATTTTTGCAATTGTATTATACCCATTTAAGTACAAAGTCAGACCATTAAGGTCTGAGTCTGCAGTTACACCATCGGCAACAGGCAATTTACATTTGGCTTTAATCTAAGTTTATTAATCTGCCTGTAACCATTATAACATGCTCATTTCTGTAACTGCTGCAGCCGTTAGCATCCATGGCTGTCCATCAGTGCTTCCTTGGTTGCAACAGTAACTACGTGTGTGTTTCTAATCCCAAAAAGTGAAACATTCAGGTCCCTGGCGTATCTTCTGGAGGTATGTAGAATCCAGCAGAGTTTGGTCTGTCCTAGCTTTTGCAAAGCCTTAGTTACAAATCTTTCTTTTTTACACATTGAGTATTGAAAACAATATATGGTTTTATTTCATGCTTAAATACTGTTAGACTTCTTATTCCCAACACAGTTCTTTTTTGTACAAAATACAAAGCCTGAGTTCCTGACCAAGCAATTACACAGTCCTGCTGTTATTTTTAATCCTAAACTGTAAATAACAGTAGTATGCAGGCCTAGATAATGTTAGATACAGCTACAAAATGGAAGTGGGAAATAAGAAAGGGAAATGAGTCCTATCAAAACCATGACACATACATCTCGAACAGTTCAACATGTGAATAAATGACCAATCATCTTCACTGGTAAAAATGAATATATTTTTTGTAAATTTTAAAATTAAATACCCGAAGAATCCTGTATAAAGTATTCTGACAAGAATTAGCTGCACATAAATGAGACACAGATATGGATTGCCAGCTGACTATTAAGGCCTCCCAAGAACCTTTTGCTTTCACTGGTAATCCAAAACCTACATTGCAATCTCTTTTCTAATGGAACACATTTAAATAACTTAAGCTCCTTGCTTGCACTTTTTTTTTTTTTTTTTTTTTTACATACTGATGTAATAGGGCATATATTATGTCACACAGGCAAATACAATTAAAGTAAATAGAAAGCAATCCAAAATTCACAGTAACAAGATACATAAATATATATGACAGTGCGACAGGAATACCATTTATTTGTTTTTCCATGCTGTCTGGGTCATTCCTATTTTAGAAATAGTATGGGGTGTTATTTGTAGTGATACCGTGCTGTTCATTGAGGTACTCAAAGTGCTCTGGGAACATTAGCTCAAGTCACATTAGCGAGGCAGAAGCTAAGGTAGGAGGTAGAGAAGTGCAAACTCCCATAGCTCCAAAGGTGAAGAGAGGTGAGAGCATACCGCCTTCTGACGCACAAAGAGGAACTGAGGTGATTTTTTTGCCTTTAGTAAAAAGGAAAAAACAGTGCTTTTAAACACCGTGCCCCCCCGCCTCCATTTTCACTCTTTCTTTGTCTCACAGATGGAAAAAGTAGAGCAGAAAATTGCTTTGCCCAAAGCCACACACTGGCAGTAATTGAACTAGCAGACAGCATGGGTTTAAATAGAAAATGCGCAATACATTCATATTATTCAGACTATTCTAACTGATGTTTCTTTCTCTTGTCCACATATGCCATTTATTTTTCAACTGTAGTTGCACAGCAGTTCTGGTAGCAGAATCTTGTAGGAATTCCCAAATTTTGAGTTACTCTCAAGGGACTTCAAGAAAATAAGAAGGAACAGGAGATACCAAATTCAGTAAATTCTTAAGAGAGTTTCAAATTTTAGATGGTGTTTTCCCAAGAAAGAGATGAAGGAGGCAGCCACAATTTCTGTTCTCATCCAGCAATGTTGATCCTGATTTCTAATATAAAGGAGCTGGTAAATCTCACAGAAAGTCCAGCCTCACTGTGCTGTGCAATACACTAAACAGTGATAGGCATTGTTTTGCTCAATGTACAGTCTTAAGTAGCAACACACTGAAAAAATCTTCAATACCGATTTATTAGATGAGAATTGAGATGCAAAGACGTTAAGAAATGGAGTCAGTCGCATAGGAGCTCAGTGGCAGACCTTAGGCAATGCCTGTGGATTTCTGGCCACCACTCTAGACCTCTGGCATACTGCCACTCCAGCTTCAGAAAAGAGACATAACATGTTTGAAGGAGGCTGTATAGCAAAGCAGAAAACAACGGAAGCTTACAAGATTCGTATCTCCTTCTCCAAAGAAGCTGTTTTTATACTGGAGGTGAGGCTGAGGTTCACCAAATCGTACTTCTAAATCCAAGTAGATGCCTCAGACTGATGGAACTGACTTTGTTCTCAAGGAAGGGCAAAAGAGCAGGGGTTGCATTGAGTCACAATGAAGAAACTTCCATGCCGCTTTTGTGGTAAATGACATCAGACATCACAGCTGCATGAAAGGACCTGGTGAAAAACACCACAAAGGCTGGCTAATATCCAGCAGCCCATCAAGTAGGTGCTGTTTCAACATGGGGAAGCAATGGTCTGCAGGAGCTGTTACGGGCAAAAAGAAACCCACCCTATGTGTAAAGTCACAGAGAATTGATTATTAGTATAATTGCAACCTTAGCAGTCTAATCAAAGAATTATTATTAGTCCAGATCTAATTATTGCAGAAAAAGAAAGAAGAAATTAACTGTATAGAAAGGCTCAATAGTACAGTTAAAATTGTTATGCGTGCGCTACCTAGTACCTACCCTTTCACCTCCCTGTGGCTCCTACCACTGATCATAGAATCATAGAATCATAGAATGTTTTGGGTTGGAAGGGACCCCCAGAGCCCATCTAGTCCAACCCCCTGCAGTGAGCAGGGACACCATTACCCAGATCAGGTTGCTCAGAGCCCCGTCCAACCTGGGCTTGAATGTTTCCAGGGATGGGGCCTCCACCACCTCTCTGGGCAAACCAAATGATGGCTTTCATCTGGTGGAGAGAGAACGATGGATCAACAGCATCCTGTGACAGCAGGAGTATGATGCCGGTGTTAATGGCTTCTTCTTTCTCTTCTTTTTTCCTCTTTTGGAAATAGCTCTCACCTGGGGCTATTTTTACATGTTTTTAACAAAGTTCCACGCCTTGCTTTTCCTTCACCACTCTGCAACTATGTATTTTGTATTTTATTTATCTTAGGTACTTGTTCTTTCTTCTCTTTTTTACCCCTAAACCTAGTTTTGTCCAGCTCCATGTCTGCATGTCTTTAACTGACCACTGGCAAGTTGTTTATAGCCTTGGGGTCTCCAGCGCCAGCCTGCGTCCCATCTCTTATCATCCCACGCCTCTACTCCTTTACACTGCGGCTGGGGTCTTCACTTCTCAAGCTTGCTGCTGTTCTTGCTGGCCTTCATTTCTCTACGCTGTAACATTACGTTAGAGTCACAAATATATAATTCTACACAAAGTAACTACTTATTATTAATAACTATATAAGAACTGTGGTTACACCATACAGAGCAAAAGTTAAACAAATTAGCCATAGTCCCCTGTCAACAGGAAGATTGTTACAGCTAAATCAGGTAAAACGAAACCTCCGGGAAGATCAGGGAAAGTTCAGACAAAGCACGTGTGCTAAGCCTCCATGCTGAGGTCTTGTAAACTCAGGACAAAGGCTGGGGACTGTTACTAGCAATAGCAGTACAGTTGCAGCATTATTACTAATATAACTGAGCTACATGCTGTTTATTACCTTGCAATTCTGGATTAATATTTGTATATTGCATACTGTATGGAGCAGCATAGGTGAAGATTTCCACAAAGAGCATGAGAAGGAAGCAGGAACGTCGCTGAGTAGAAAACAAACTATTGTACCTGAACTCGTTAGTTTTACGAGCACAGTTCATAGTCCATGTGCACTCAGCTCAGAGGCGCTGGGTGTGTACGCTGCAAGCAAGGTCGCCAAACCCCAATATAACAATTGCTGTGTGACAGTTGAATTGGAGGCCACAGTAGAATACGGTAATGTGGACTCCTGATTTTATAGTTTATTTCAAGGAAGTGGGGAATATTAAGCCCCTTCCAATAGATATTCTCTAAGTATAGAACAGGATAATTATAGAAGCTTTTGTCTAGTCATAGAATAGAAACCATTTAAAGCAGTGTCAGGTCATCTGTCTAAAGCACATATTCATGGCAGAACGGAATGAGCATTTGGCTTTGAAAAAACAATTTTAATCAATTTTTTCATCATGTTATTCAGAAATGGCTTCTTTCAGTAAATGGATTGTGGATCAATAGTAAATACAAAAAAAGGAGTACAAAGGGCACAGCATTCAACAAGCTGCCAATCGTTGGAGCAGAAGACGGCAGAAATCAGTATCCCAAGATGGATGCACAAATAAATCAGAAATGGGCAGATAATACACAAAGATACCACCTTTTTACAGAAACTCCAGAATTGTCTTGTCCTGAGAACCACTGAAATATATGCAAGTTTATACATATTTTATATGAGAGGCCAGTACGAGAGAGAGAGTTTTGTCTGAAGTCCATTTTTCACTAAACATTTTCAAGCTCATGCCTCTTAGAACTTGCAGAGTTCTTGAAATATAGAGAATGAATTGTCAGGCTGCCAAAGATCTTTCTGGAGCCAGGAAAAAGGAAAAAATTAAACCTTGCAGACTTCATATTATACCTCAAAGGATCAATTCTTGAGATATACTGAATACCCATAATTCCTCTTGTCAGTGAAAAGTGGTATTACTCAGCACTTTTTAGGATTTGGCCTCCAACAGAAAGAGGAATAAACCCATTTTTTTCAAGCACAGAGATCATAATGATTTTGTATCAGTTATTCACATCAGCTCAATCATAAATTTAAGTGTCGCTAGTAAGAATTTAGAATATGACTCATATTGTATCTAACTGTTAATTATTAATGAACAAATATGTCATTTGGGACTCAGCTAATATTTCCAGGCCATTTGTGTGAATAGTTGTTTTCAACTGTCAGAGTGACAATTGCCAAGAATTCAACATCCTTAGGTATTTCATAATTATTAACCATACATTATGCTAATCTGAAAAATCTCATTACTCTCATCTCAAAACTATGAGCTTTGTATCTGTTCAAAAAATGTGATTCTTACAGCATAGTTTGAGCCTGCAGATTACCCATTCAGTTATGTTTTCTTTAAAAATAAAGACAAGGACAGAATATTTGTAACTACTGACCTGCAATATAAGATTGCAAAAGCTGGCACGCTCGCTTTCCATGAGGTTTCCCATCTTTTCCAGAATAATTTATTTAAATGGGAATCCTGGATAATTACTGCAAACCATATTGTTGTCTAATTTCACTTTGCACCCTTCTAAATTACTGACTTCAAAAACCATGATGCTGCAGCAAAAGAGAAACTTGACTCACGAGATGAATGCACTTGAATCAGTTTTGAATTTGCCACATTTTAATGTAGCTGTTCTGTTCTTACTGCCTTACAAAGCAAAATTTTCTATTATATCTTCTTAACACCATCTGTTAATAATGTTTATTACAGTACTGCATAGGGAGCCTGCTGGGAACGGGGCCCCAAATGTAACAACACTGCATAGAAAAGAAATTTAAGCTCTTCTCTGCCTGGCAGACTCAATAGACAAAAAGCTAGAAGGAAGCAATAGGGGCAGAGGGAACAATGAGACGGCAGCATACGTCATACCATTTTTGGTTTGTTTTCATTTGAATATTTCAGTCCTTGTCCTGAGGCTCTGTTATGAAAGAACTGAGTAGACAAGAGGACCAAGATAACAAGGACACAGCCCAAGCTGTAGCAAGCGGCCTATCAAAACACATCAGAGGAGATTCAGAGTGCAAACTTCAAGCAAGAAATTCCATGGTACTTTTTCTTCCCTGCATAGCCCATGTTTAGTGCTAGTACTACCTTAAGCGTCCCACCCTTACATGCTCTGGAAGAGGGGGATGGACGTTCTTATTTAGTACCTATTCTCTAAGAGGCTAAAAGTTCAGTGAATTTGTGCTTTCATTATATTTTTTAGCTAGAAAGCATTGCTATTTTATAGACAGAAAACAGAAAGACAAAAATTGTCTGACTCAGGAAATCTGGGAACAAATAAGTACATCATCTACAGCATTCTTTTTTTTTAATCTATAAACTTTGCCTCCTCAAGCATACTTTACAGTAGCTAATACATGTAATAATTTTGTCATTATTTTGTAGTAAGAAATGTATGCAGTACCCCATTTTTCTTAATAAAGCCTTCCAAATGATACATCTTTATTGGATGAATCTTAACAATTATTTTGAGCACGCTTCAAACATAAAACACGTAGTCATTATTGCCAAGCAGTCTCAGGCATCCTTCTATTTAATGGGATTGGCAACCCCAGTACAGATAAGCAAAAGTCTTTCCTACACTGTACCTCCCAAACCATTTAAGTACATTAATGCTTAGAAATGAAAAGAAGACAACAGTTGCAAGTCAGTACTGTATCTAGGATTTTTTTTTTTTTTCAAAATTCAATCAGATGAGTGTAAGGTCCGTTTGTATCCAGTTTTAACACCTGCCTGTTTCCGTATGTGCCGTGCTTGACAAGAACACCTGCTTCCACACATTTGGCATTGGCAGCCAGTTCTTTTTCACACAGAGTCACAAACTGAGAATAAAGTTCCAGCCCTTTTTCTTTTTCAATGTTTGCATGGTACTGCATCTTTCTTCCCTTCACTTTACCACCTAGGGTGGCCTGTGGTATGATTAACACATCGCCTGGTAAATCAAGAACAGAAACATACTCGCCGCTTTCCTTCTCACTTAATTTAACATTCAACAGCATATTGACTGCAAATAAAAATAAAACCAGAGTTAGTGTAACTAAAGTAAATTACACAGGACCTAATAGAACAACATAAACAAGATTCAACAAATATTGCAATGCATGACAAATTACTCAAGTAAAGAAACTGCTTATTAATGACAGTCAATAAATACCATTAACCAACTAAGGTGTCTGAGTATTGTGAGAATGTGAAGGATATTTCTATTAATATAATATGACTAAAGAGTTACTTTGGGGGAAGTGGTTGGCTGTCTGAAATCCTAAAGTTGATTCTAGCTGGACACCCCCAAAAGAACTGAGGATCCAGTCGGAGACCCTAGCTTAATTGCCTGATACTGAAATAGGCAACATTTGCACAACACTACACATTGTAGGAGATAACACCGTCTCCAGTGCACCTTGGAGATGTTTCTGCCCTGGCTGTCTTTTCATTCCGGTTGCAGTCGTTTGCAGCAGGACCCAGTGCTGACCTGGGCTGAAGCCACAGCTCAGCAGTTTGGTCTCAAGTGGAGTGAGTGCCCTTCAGCGCTCCACTTCCAGACGTGCCGGTGCCAGCTTCTCTTTTGAGAGAGAAGCTGGGCAGGAAGATCAGAGATGCAATTTGGCCCATAAGCCAGAATATGTAAACTTGCAAATAAAATCAATGCATTTACTAGCACTGTATTTTCCAATGTTTCTATAACAAATCAAATCATTCGCCCATAATTTCCTCCAGCTCTGTAAAAGGTGTGAGGATACTAGTCATGCCTCCAAACCTATAGAAGTTTAATGTTGGTCGAAGCAAAAAGCTTAGTTGTGATTCAGGAACCAAACCCACTCATTTAAATAGTTTCAAAATGTATTTAGGGAAAAAAAGTCATTTTGTAAGACAGACACTTAAGGAGGACGTTTGTAGGTGAAAAGGAAAGAGAACTTTCTTCTGGCCTGGTTCAGCTGCCACACAGCTGAAAAGGTCATTATTCGCAAGTAACACTCTCATGAAAATCACAAGCACAATATCAGTTTTCATATCATAGCTTTAAACACATCCAAATATTTCAACTTAGCTTAGTGTCACATAAAGACTGTGCCCTCCAAGACCAAGAGAGAACCCCCCAGACGCTGCTCTCAGCATTTTCAATAGCATCTGTGCTCGCGCACTGCCAGCTCTTTCTGCTGGTCGCAGCAAGTCGCCTGAAATAGACTATTGTTACGTGACCTTTTGCGAAATCACTATCATCAACCAGCCACAGAAAAGAAAAGGGACACTTTCATCTGGAATATGTGGCATCACGGAATTTCCCAGGTGATCCAGTGCTACTGATGGAGGAAAGGAGGGAGAAGAAATGAAATAAAAGTAAAAAAGAAAACAAAAAGCAAAAAACCTCAAGGCAAAACAACAGTGAGTGGAGACAGAAAACTACAGCCTTATCCACAGCATCTTCTCTGTTTTGACGTAAATGTCAAAGCGCATGCGGAGAAGAGAGAAAGAACTGCAGATATTACTATTATTACTTCTGAAACAGAAAACTGCACTTGAAATACTAACAGTGCATATAGTATCTGAAATGAGATGGGAAGGATACTCTTTAGTTATCCGCCCAACTCCCTCTACTGGCTATAATTTTAAATATCCTGCACATAGAGTGAGATCAGTGTTAAATTACTTCTCAAATCAAGCCATAAATTCTTTGAAAAAGTTTTCTCTAAATTCGGTTCTGTCCTGGACTGAACCGTTGCCTGATACATGTAATATGTCTAACAGCAGGTGCAGCAGTTTCCCTGCTAGAACATTATCCTCATGGGAATGATTTTCTAACAGGTTGATCATGAGCAGACAGACAGAGCGAGAGGTATGGACAACTGTCCAAAGAAACAAGACTGACCAAGCTGTTCTTTCAGACAGGTGATTGATTCACCTAATTGACTGGAATCAATCACCCGATGGCTTTTTGACTTCTTGTCCAAATGGTTGCTGTCTTCTCTGCCTCGACTGCTTTTCTTCTTTTTCAAACAGTACAAGAATTTATAAGGATTATATCATACCGATTTTTGGAACAAGATCCTCATCAGCACCTTTGAAGAAGCATATGTAGATAACAAGCCCTCTCTGGATCTACGAAAGATTACAGAAAACATTGTCAATGTTTCTCATTGTCCACCACCACACTTAGCATTAAAACTGGTATCAGAAATGACAAAACTACACAACAAAAAAGCTTTCAAGAGTAGTTTTAGTTATTTAGTATAGCTTCAGACATCAAGTTTAGACACCACACTGTGGAAGCTTATGAGATATATACTGATTATCTGCACAATGCTTCTCCATACAATTAAGCCTATTTATTAGCTCCATGTGAAGCCAAATTTAGTTGGAATGTATGACGTACAGTATTAACATATACAAGTGACAAGATGAATTAGTGTACTTAAATCCAGCATAGGAAATAATTTAAGCTTTTTTTTCTATCAAATATACAAATAAAGTAATTTTCAGTGTGAATTATGGGTTTGTTTCCAATTATGAAGCATGACAAACACCACAGGACTTGTCAGTGAACTGAATTATATTTTGATGTTAAAAGTAATCTAATCTAGTGCAGAGTAATTCTGAAAAAATACAGAATCTGTTAATTAAAGATTTAAATATGATGACCATTTTAAATGTGATGACCAACAACTATGAAGTTGTTCAGAATATTATAAAATTGTTCAAAATATTATGTATCAGTTCAGGTGAATTCTTGGTGACATGGGACCTTTCCCAATTTGTGTGGAGTAAACAATATGCCACTTCTTTAGCATTCAGAGAGACTCCTTGTAAGAACTGTCTATCTGAGGGAAGAATTAGGTCTATACTGAGGAGAAAGCCAAAGGAAATTCTTGTGTAGCTTTTATACTCTCTTCATTAGTTGACAACGAATGTGTGTGCAACAGCCTGTGCTTTATTAAGACAAACTGATAGGCTCCGCAGCCAACAGCAAGTATCTAAAAAAAAATCTTTGTCAAGAATAAGTATCTTCATATTTTTGTGAGAAGAAAAATAAATGTCATCTTATGAAATACCACCTAAGAGATGCTAACTAGATTGGGGCAGGAAGGAGTCATTAATATAGACATTATCAAAGCAAAAGGATAAGAAATGTGAATAGTTTCTTAAAAATATATTTTTAAAAATTTTTCCTCACTTTATTTTTCATTTCCACTTTTCTTAAAAAGATAAAGGCTTTTGGTGACAAAAACTTAGCTATACACGTGAGCTTTTATCCCTTTGTTATTGCAGGGATTAAACAAAAAGCTCAAGGCAATGACGGAAGAGCTATGCCTTCTCAACTGTTTTTCTAGTGACTAACTTCTGGAAAAAAAGAATGCTCTTTGTAGACAAAAAGTCACATGCTGAGAACTTTCAAAAGCTTTAAATGGCTCCTTTCAAAACTCATTTTGACCACTGCAGAATATTATACAGGTTTTCAAATGACTGCCATATTTCATAAACACTGTAAGAAATTTGATGGCCTGAACATCTGTTCAAATAAGGGAGAGAAATGCAGGCCTCCAATCCTTACATGTTTGGCTAAATATTTGTTCCAGAAACAGAACAGCATCAGGATATTAAAGGAGAATAACAATGCACACATACCTACTAATAAAAATGTGATAAAACAGGCCAAATGCATTTACACTGTATGTCTCTGACCACTGTAACACTATTCTGCAAGCAGATCATTTAAAAAGCCGAGAAGGTAAATAAAGTGACATCCGCAAGTCCTAAGGCCAGACAGCTAAAGATTAAGTAAAAACAGTCATTATTTTTCCAGCTTCTCGCATGACTTGATGCCTATTTTTTGAATATACTTTTTATCACAGGATGAGACATACATATTGAGGGAAATTAGAGGGATAGGAGGTTAAATTAAAAAAAAAAATCAGAGACAAGTTAAGCTGCTAGAGGATGCTTCTATTTATATTGCATGTTTATGACCTCCTAGAACACTTTTCAACCATGTTATAGTTGAAAACTATTCAACTATTTGTAAGCTGAAACTTATGGTTTCAACTGTGACCGAAAACTGTGGCTGAACGCTATTTTCAACACATGCAACCATGTTTCAACTTCTTGTTATGTCTTACTTTTTTGTTCTTTAGTTTTCTTAATCAAATAGAAGATGTAAAATTTAATGCAATTTCAAGACCTAACCTAATAATAATGCATGTCAGTCCTGATCTTGCATCAGTGTTTCAGGTGTCCTAAGACATGTGCTTGTCGCCAGCATAACAAACAGGAACATGTAAAATTTTGAACCAAAGCAAAAACATTGCCACTGCTGAAGGTCCTCTGTAACCTATCCAAGTCTAGCTGACTGCTCTTTGGGGCTCTACTTATCACAGGAAATATCAAGCAAAACAACACAAATAAGAAGGTCATAAATCCAACATGCTGGTGTGCAAACAGCCACTGCAAGTAACTTACGTAGTGACAGGCAGGTGTTGGGCAGGGAAACTGGGCTTTACGTGGATTTACTGTTACCAGTAAAATGCCTACATAAATAAAGCAGCAAAGCAAGTTACTTTGCAGCACTGGCATTTATTATACAACTGTCCTAAGTAATAAGCAGACCAGGCAACCTGCATCGTGACCAGCTGAGGTAGCCAGCCCCTAAGGCCATGCAACCAGCCTTAGCAACGCTGCCTCCAAACACTGCTTTCTAGCTCTTTTGCAGGAAAAACAAATAACTAACTCCTTCCTCACCCTCCTTACTAAATACATTCATCCGAATTTCACAGTATTTCATTAGCAAACCCCAAATATATTCTGCAAAATGTTATCTCAGCTCTAACCCCCCCCAAAAAATATAATGTAATTTATAATGAAAACAGAGAGGTTTTGTAATCCTTAAGAAGCCAGTTTGTGAAACTAACTTATATAAATGATTCTTTGACATTTCTGATTCAAGTTCAGATTTGCTACCCCAGGAGATTTCTTCGTATTTCTTATATTCAGCTGCAGCAAAGACAGATGACATCATCTACCATAGGTCACAGAGCAAGTCTGTGCCTGGTCCTTTGCAACTCTTTTTGCTATCTTAACCAGAAAACAAATCAAGGGAAAGAAGATAAGGGAAAAACAGTTTTCATTGCATGAAGTGTGCACTTTTTTAGCTGAGTATACATTTTATATTTCTTTTCTCCCGTATTTGTGAAATACCGTAAATCTCACCTTATTTCTCCCCTGCCTTTAAAAAATTCTCTTTTTTCCTCCTAAGTATTTTGCTGTATACATAAACCTTTTATGGATGCTATCTAACCAACGTTTCTCCATAAACAAGACATCCCATCCCCAGTAATCCTCAACAGGCCAGAAAAACTCAATCATGACAACACAATGCAGACAGTGATTCATGTATAGATATAAAGTACACTCCTAACCTTTTCCCAGATAAAGAACATCTGCTCTAAAGTTCCTAAACTACCTACAGGGGTCTCTTAAAGCTCAGAAGCTATTCAAAGCCACCTACATAATATGCTATTTATAGTACACTAGAAATTTCTCAAGGAGAGGACCTACTTTTAAGTTGTTATAGATCATCAGGAACACACTGATTTATGTAAATAATAGTTTATGAGGGCACTATTTTTTTATTTTTGCATTGATATGCATATATAGAGAGTTGCATCACTCTACCGGAAAATGTCAGCAGCAAAGATTCCTTCCAATGACCTCTAAAGTGGTCATACTAAAGAAACTACGAACTTCCCAGGTTTTTTGCTGCTCGGTGACTAGTTCTTGTTACAACAGATTTCCCCTAAAAAGACCCAGGTATCCAGGAAAGATTCCTAAGTGCCCATGACAAAGGTTCATGTCTGAAAAATATCTGCTGCTGAGACTGCCCAAATCTCTTGCAGATTCGTTTAGTGCTGTCTATTACTTTGCCAGTGATTCTGGTTAAGCTATTTCAAACTTCAAATAAAAGATATAAACAGCATAACCTCCTTGTAACAGAGTTAGTCATGGTATCTCTAAACCTCTTTTTGGATAGTTTAAAAGGCAGCCAGTAAAATGACATTCTGCTTTTATTTACTAGATCGATGATGACTTCTGAGATTTCACAAGGTAGAAATAGGGTGTTTCACCTAAAGTTAATTTATGCAGTGCTGAGCAACTTTCACTATAATTAACCTTACACTGAGAGGCTAATAATGTAATACACACAGATGCACTTCAGCCAGACACGGTATCTGTGAGATGACATGTATTTCCTTTGAGCAAAATGTTCTGGTTTTCCAGGCCACACTGCAGAAACTAGGTCTTATAGATCCACCTGCCTCTTCCAAACACGGAAAGAAATGCTTTCAGAACAATGTGAAAGTCAAACAGTGGAAAGACCTAGAGACAGACTTTTTTTTTTTAAACTCTCCTCAGATTTGCTGAATGAACTCATAAACCCTTCAGACACACTAGAACTTTTTAAAGTTATGCAAGTGACTAAATTTCTGTTGTAGCAGTCTTTGAGAAGGACAAAAGACAAACCCAAAAAACCCAAGAGCTAAATAGTTGACACTTGCACAGATGAGCTATTGTAGCGTAGATAATCCATAAACAGTGACAACTACTGCGGGAGGGTGCATCGCAAAGGGCAGCCTTCACGCTTTGATATGTAGCCCAGGGCTGTGTGAATAGCACACAGCCCAAAGAATCTGCAGACCCACCTACCTCTCCCCACAGAAGACTATGGGAGGAAAAAGAGGAAATGATAATGTTTCCCTCAAGATGTGTGATGGTCTACACCTTAAATTTCATTTTTGGTTTAGTGGTCTGGGGAAAAACAAACAAACCAACCAGAACTACTGCCGCCATAGTCCCACTGCTCTACCTGGCCTTTCTTTGCGAAGTAGACACCATCACACAATTAACAAAGTGCATAGCTGGGACCATCAGCCAAGGCTGTAGCACCTCTGTGAAAATGTATTTAAGAAAAGGCAGATAATGCCAAAGAGGGACCAACAAAGTCAGGGGGGAAGGAGGTGCTCTATGGCGGGGCAGCCGTGCCCCTGGAGGGACCGCAGCCTGCGGAGGACCGGTGCAGAAGCAGAGGAAAAGTAGCAGCAGCAGAGAGAAAATGCTACGCGCTGTCCCAGCCTCCTGTTGCTTGTTGCCCGGCCGAAGGGACTGAGCGTAACCTTTGGTGGTCACACGGGGGATGGAGAGGGCTCTGGAATGGAAAGTAGGAAGTGGGCAGGAGAGGTGTCTGAAGTCAAGCTTAGCCTCGAAAAGGTGAAGAGGTCGTGTCCTCCAGTGTCTAAATATTCAGAGGGGTTGAGGTTTATTTTTCCCCAATACCCAAATCACTAATTAAATATTTATGTTAACTGTCAACAAGTTAAGTTCCCCAAGTCACCGCCTGTGACGGTAACCGGTGTTTTCTCAGGCTCTTCTCGGACCCACTCGTCTCCTCACTCCTTCTGTTCCTCCGGACAGAACCCCCGGCCGGGGGCGGGCAGCGGCGGGTGGGTG
>KL268040.1:7910-19532 GCA_000699545.1 Podiceps cristatus
GTTCAGGAAGCATCTGGACAAGGCCCTCAGACACACGGTGTGAATCCTGGGGGTGTCCTGTGCAGGGACAGGAGTTGGACTTGATCTTTGTGGGTACCTTCCAGCTCAGGAGATTCTGTGATTCTCTGGTAACAGTGCGGATACTTAGCCTGGCCAAAAGGCCAGCTACCAAATCCAGCCCTTCATCCACATTCACATGTCCTGTTCAAAGGCAGCTGCAGGTGGCAAAGCTCCCACTGCTGCTTTGCACAGCACACACACACACACACACACACACACCCCGCCTTGGAGCAGAGGCTCTGCCCCTGCTCTGAGCATAGGACCCCTCACCTGGGCCCTTTTGAAACAGACAGTCTTGGGGAGGGCAGGTGTATTTTGCGTCGTATCTTCATCCACAATATCCAGGGCCAGAGACTTCCGGACCTTCTTGATGGGACTCCTGCGCAACTGGGAGACAGGGAAAAACCAGTGTCAGCATGAATCAACCCGGTGAACTGCCACCTTAAGAGCCCAGGGTGCTCACCAAGCCCACGGCACCCCAGGTCGGCATTACATCAGCACCTCAGGAAGAAGGTGCGCTGCCGCCTTCCCCACCACAGGGCACAGCAGCTTCCAATGGTCTCCTCCTGGCATCAAGAGCCACCAATTTAGAAGAGGAAGCCCTTTGCAGTAGGAAAGGCAGGCCACCAGGAAACTGAGTCAACAGACTTTGCATACCAGCCCACAGCCTTCTGGGAGCCCAACTTGCTACAGATGCTCCACACGTGCTGTGGGTCTCTCCGCTAGGTTAGGGACGCAGCATCTCCTAGCATGCCCCAAGTCCACCACAGACCACCACCCAGCTGGCAAGATTTTAAGCAGGCCTTGACCTCAGGCACCTCTTGCAGCCATGGGCCAAAAACTTTTTGGCATCAACAGCAGAATGAACAAAACAAGCCAAAACACCCCTTAACAGTTCAGCGCAGCTCAGCAGCAGGCACTAGATGCAAAATCAGCTCACCCCTTGTTTCCTCTTCTGTTTTTCAGGCTTCACATCATCCTCTATAATAAGTTCAATGCCAGCTTCACTTCGGAGAACCTCTTTCAAGTCTTCTTCCAGGTGAGGAGTCTGGGGCTGGTGTGAAAAGGCAGAGAGCACAAAAATTTGTACGCTGGGCAGACTCATGAGTATTTCCCTGAAGTGATAATGGGGTCAGGGGAGCCCAGCGTGAGGACAAACACAAAGATGTCTTATTTAGTTCCCAGCTGGAAAAGACAGGATAAGATTTCTGCTAGCCTGACAGATTTACAGGATCTCCAGGCACAAGGGACTTATCAGCTGAACCCCAAACGTGCCACCAAGAGACCAGTATGCACAGAAGGCCTGGAATACTGGAAACTGCCATTCCCACAACACCTGCATTAAGAGATCCATTGTCCTCAGGGATTCGCTCTTCCTCAGGTCATCAGTAGCCAAGCACTGCAGCCTGATTCAAGGGCAGTTTTTAGCATTTTTACGTGGTTTATAGAGGAGCTAAAAGTCCTGTGGTTACTTACCATGACATGTTCATCATGACAAGGCCTCCTTCATCCCTCCCATCTCAGCCTGGCGCTACCAAGCCATACTTTGTTGCGGCACAGCTAACAGCTCACAGCTCCCCTGCAACCTACCCCACCTGCCATTTGCATTCATTATGTGTCTGCCACCAGCAAGCAGCAGACCTGCCCAATGCTTACCAGAGGCCTAATTGGTCCATATTTCTCCAGGGCGTTTTTGAAAGGCGTGGGGGTGTGAGGTGTGTTGTCCACCACATACTTCTGATCTGGTGTGACGAACCTGGCAGCAGAGAGGGAGAGATGAAGGCTCAGGCATGCTGTAACTCACACAAAGCAACCCCTGTCCTTCCAAGCCCTTTCATTACAGGTGCCACCTGAAGAGTCTCACAGGGCAACAACAGAAGGCACCTGTCTGTCTGGACTGTTCCTGGGGTGTAAGCACAACAAACAGGCATGGAGGAGCCTTTACCGGCAGAAACATCCTTCAGACACGCCAGTTTTGCTGCTCCACCCTGCCAGCTACCAAGAACCCTTGTCGGAAAGCAGTACAGCACCCCGACACAGGCAGCACACAGCTCTGCAGGCCAGCCCTACTCTGCAATGCTTCTGCTGGCAGATCTGCTCAGGCCCAGCCTGGGCTTGGGACAGTCACAGCTGGACCAGCATAAGTCCTGGGTGCAAACGCACTTAGAACAGCCAAGCCAGTGACATCATCTGGCCAGGGGAGCTGCTCTGGACCACACCAGCAGCAGAGCAGGTTTGCTAGCACAGCCCGCACTCTCAAACACTGTGCTGCTTCGGTCCACCCACACCAACACTCTCTGTGCAGACCACCCCTTCTGCCTGGTACAGTGCCTTGGGTAACCATTGCCCTGGACTGCACCTCAGCAGAGCTAACGGGATGGATCTGAACAGCTCTTGTTGTGGAAATCAAATCCCTTTCTTGCTGGCACAGGGCTCACAGGACAGCAATGTTTCCCAAAGCCATGCACAGAAGGCAACAGCCAACCCAGCAGCTGAGCACAACAGTGGTCACTTGGCTGCACCCCAAATCAGCCTGGGCACTTGTTCCCTGCAGTGCAGAGAGGAGCTGTCTTGGGGGAAACATGGATTTAAGGAAATCCCCAGCCTGCCCTGCCTCTCTCTCACTAGTGCCAGTACAAGTACTGGGGGAGGTATGTTTGAATTGGACCAGACTCCTGTGCGGAAAAGGATGCTGCCCGAGTGGGGATGGGGGAGAAGGAGGAAAAGACTTACGCTGAGTTCTTCTGGAGCAGAGGGGTCTTGTCCCTGTGCAGAGGCGTGGTGACAATCACCTTCTGACTGCACACAGGGGTGGAGGTCAGAGAGGGGTTCTCCAGTTCTAATGTATCCTGTTTGGTCCAGAAGTTTAAGAACTGCACAGCACAGGAGTGAAAGAAAGAGAAGACACTCAGTCTCAAGCATCCCAGCATAGTATCACAGTCATGACTTTTTCCTAAAGGTGGGGGGGAAAACCTGAAGTAGGGACAGTCATCCCGTACTAAGTGGCACAAGAGAGATCTGTCCCAGAACAAACCGGGATGACTCTTACAGAGTCCTGTACACAGACACAAAGTTGCCAGAAGGTGCCTCACACCCATAAAGGTTATTCACTACAAGCAGCTACAGGGCGAGAGAGAAGTCTCTCCTTGCACTGGTCCAGGTAAGGACAAGCAAAATGGTGAAGGAAGGGTAATGCCAACCCGCCAAAGGTCTACTCCAACCTCAGGCTGGCAAACACGAGGAAAGCCCATGTAACACAGCAGCACACAAGTTAACTGATTTTGCAGAGCCGTCTTCAGCCTAACCTGTGGGATAACCAAACACCGCCTCAATCTCTGCTAGAGTTTTACTTCGTAACAGCTAGTAAGTGACAACTTTACTCCTGTAAGGAACAAGGTTTGTACCCAAGAACCCATGGGGAGAGAAGAGCCGCCTGTGTTACATTCACTGATGGCTGAAGCTCAGCCTGAGAGGCAGGACGTGCCATTTGCCTTCTCAGATTCACTCCAGGCCTCTGGCCTTTTACACACTGCAAAGCTGCTGCACATAGAATCATAGAAAGGTCTGGGTTGGAAGGGACCCCAAGGATCATAGAGTTCCAACCCCCCTGCCACAGGCAGGGACCCCAACCTCCTGGCCTAGATCTACAGTCGGGTTCTGCTCCTATTTCCTGGTCCTTGCTGGTCTTGCATTCAAGGTCCACCTGAACCTGTGTCAGACTGTCCCGAGATGCTCTCCCATGCACCCCCCAGGGCTGCAGAAACTGCAGAAATAAAGGCCTGGAGAGCAGAGGCAGACAGGGTCTGAACAACAGAGCAGCTGTGGGAACTGTGCTGGAGAAGGCATCAGCCTTTATTCTGGTTTTATAGACAGAGGCATCAGCAGGTTTGAATGCCACAGTGCTCCAAGATGCTGTATGTTGGAGACCACATGTGCACACACTGTAGGAGCCATAACAAAGGCCGAAAGATCCCGAGTCCCTTTTGCAAAGACAACAAGCCCAGGAGCATTTTCCTAAGCCCAGCAACTCAGAGGTGCCAAGCATGCCTGTGTGACTGGAACCAAACAGGGAAAGCCACTGTTCACTGTTGCCACGCTGCTTCCCACAGCTGAAGCAGCAACACAGCGGGGACAGAAGCACCGCGCTCTCCAGCAGTCCCAGAGCAGGCAGGCCCACAGACTGGCACAGTGGTGCTCCTTCCTCACAGCAGGCACGGGACCTGCCCATCGCACGGGGCAGCTGGGCTTCGCTGACACCGCAAGCACTGCCAGAGCCAGACCCAGGCTGCAGCTGCCACAGGAAGGGCAGCACTCAAGACAAGCAGTGCCAGAGCCCAGCTCAGCACCTTGTTTTAGCAAAGACACTCCCTGTGTCACTGCCTCATTCAGGGCAGAGAATCACAGAGCTGTTGGGAATACATGGCATTAAGGCACGCAGGCAGAGCACTAACACACTTATTAAGCTCACAACCAAGCCCAAGCAGAGGAGCACAGACCAGGCTCTGCCATTGCTCTGTACCTGAGATGGAGAGAAGGGCAGTGTCTTGACAGGAGTGCTCTTCGGCGTCATGCTGTTGCAGGAGTCAAGGAAGGAAAGGCTGGTGCTGGTGGCATTCTCCGTGACGGGGGAGAGGGATATCTTCCTCTTCTTCTGCCTCTTCAGCACAGAGGGCGGTGTGCCAAAGCTCATGTCTGCGTGTGGAGAGATGGGGATGAGCTCCCCCTTGCTGCTTTTACTCAGGTCGGAGATGGTGTGGCCGTCCAGGCGGTACTCGGTCACATTGGGTAGGGACGGCATTGGCTTGCTGGGGGTCTGCCTCACCGGGCTGTTGCTGCTACTGCTGCTGCCAGCGGAGGGCTCTTCAGGCAGGTCAAACTGGGTCAGATCACACCACCCGTCTGGGTCCTGCACACAAGGGAAAAACCATCAACAGCAGCCCAGGAGGGAAAGCCGAGCAGCCAACTGGTGTGGGGGCAGAGATGAACTGGGAGGTGACGGGTGTGTGAGATCGCACTGGCTTTTTCGAGGAGCTTGGCTAGGGGAAAGCTCAAGCCCTCCTCCCCTCTGATGCCAGCTCAGCTGAGAACCAGGCCAGGGGACGGACCTGGCTGAAAGCTGCTGCTTGGGTGTAGGGCAGATTTTTCTATTTACGCAAGGCTGGTTTCCCAGTTCGGTTCACAGCACAGCTGCACAAACAGCTGCACCCCAAACAGAGGGGACAAAAAAAAGCAGCTGGGGACAGGCCCGAGGACAGGGGCTGAATGAAACCACTGTCCCAGCACCAAACCCCTGCCTTGGCCATACCAGTGCAGCTGGACACGGGGCTCTGCTGTAACACGCACTGCTGGAGGCAGGGTAAAAATAACCAGACCAGTTCAGAGATCAGCTGCTTCACAGCTCAACCCCACCAATACCCGAAATACCCTACAACATACAGGCCCCGAAGGACAATCCCCCCCACCCCGACCGGCTGTTAAGCCTCGGGAACACTCTTTGTCCTCCTATACACATGCAAAGTGGATCCTTCACGGATAATCAGCTCAAGCTCCTCAGGCAGGCTGGGGGCTGCAGAGACATTTCCCTCTGACAGCAGGTAAGTGCTCCGTTGATTCCAGCCAGCCCGGCCCCTACGTGCCTCCAGCACCCTGGGGACCTCAGCACTGCTTGACTAGCCCAAAATAAGTACTTTCAGTGAAGCTGCCTCCACTGAAAGCAAATGCTGGCATCAGCCAGTGTGAAGGGGTTTGTCCTGCATACTACAAGTGGGCCTGGCCTATTCCCAGTCTGTCCTGTCCCATTCCCTAACAGGAGGGAAAGGAAATCCCATAAATGCGAGCCTGAACTTTTATGGAAGGGAGAGCTGAGGACACTCTGGAGGGATCAGGTTTGCCAGCATCTGCAGCCCCCCACACCAGCAGAGCCCAGGCACAAGCACACCCACCTAGGGGAATGCGCAAGCCCAGGACAACACTGGCAGAAACCCATTTGTATGATCCAGCCCTGGAAAAGATGGTGGGAGGCCACAAGCCAGTGACAGACCCAGCCTTGCTCAGGATGCCCATGGTGATGAGCAAGGGAACCCAGTAAGTTCACTCAAGGGAAAAGGGTGGGGATTGGTCTCTCTGCATTAGCTGGAGGAGCAAGGGTCTATTACTTACAGATTCAATCATGTCCAGAGCTTCATTGAGGGCTGGCACAGATGTTGGGTACAAATAGTTGGCAGCTTCGACAACCCATTTGTATGGGGATGTGACAAAAGAGGTGGTACCCTCAGGCACTGCATCATCTGGTGTCCCCTCAGCATTATGGTCTCCCAGTTCTGCAGCTGGCAGCTCCGAGGGTAACTCCTGCACCCCTGTCACTTCCTCGTCACTGACATCCTCTTCCTTTATTTCAGAGATATCGACTGGCCAGTTCGGCAGGACGGTCTTTGCACAAACAAAAAGTCCAGCCATTAGTAGAAACCAAGGGAACAATGTCAAGTCCTGGGGACAAAGAGCAAAGGTGCCTGGACACCTTTCAGTTTGCCATTCAGTTTGTTTCACATCCCTGTGCTCCCTCACTGCTCTCTCCCACACACCATCTGAGCAGGAGGCCACGCAACATAAGCACAGGATTGTTCAACTGAAGATTTCACTTAACAGCATCCCAGGAGAAAGCTGAACAAAGGCTGAGTAGGTAGCACTAATTCTGCATTTCCTACTTTCCAAGAGCCTGCCTTTGAAGACCACATGCATTCTCCTCCCCCCCCCCCCAAATATACTTCCCTGCTTCCTCTTTTAGAGGAAAGGAACCCAATACCTCTTCACCACCACCCCACCCCCCACTGTCTGGAACAGCGTCCTTCTCCCACCAGCAACAACACAACAGAGCCAAAAAAAAAAAATCCTTGATCTCCAAGACAGACCTGATGCTGGGACAGGCAAGACAACAGCACTAGCAGCCTGCTGTCCTCTGCCTGGATAACACACACAGGCTCACATTACACCTCTCGCGCCTGGAGGGAGAGATCTCCCAAGAGTCAGTCACTTGGAGAAGGTGCCAACTGTCTATGTAGGCACAGGCTGCGGCAAAGGCAGCGCGAGGCGGCAGAGGGTGGATGAACAGCTCTGATATGCGTTAGCAGAGCAGAGGACTGACCTAGCCACCTGCTGCAAATGTGCTGGTGCAGTACCTGGCTCCCAGCTCTCGTTCGACTTTGGCTCTCCTTGTCATCCACCTCCACGAGCAAGTACAGTGACTTGGACTCCTTAGTTTCATTGAGGAAGCCTCCTGTGTCCACCTTCCGCTTGATGGTGGAGTTCCAGTGATTCTTCACAGCATTGTCGGTCCTGCAGAAATAGCAGAAGGCACCAGAAATCACCATTTGCAGCACTGTTAAAGGACAGCTAACAGCTCCTACATGCTCTCCAGCCCCATCCTGTGAACCCGGCGCATGGATCTCCACAGGCCACCCAGCTGTGAAGGCAACAGTGAGCAAAGAGCTCCTACCTCCCAGGCAGAAGCTTGGCAATCTCCGCCCAACGATTCCCCAGGACTTTGTGGGCCTCAAAAATGATGCGATCCTCCTCCTCTGTCCATGAGGACTTCTTCACCTCAGGGTTCAGGTGGTTATGCCAGCGTTCCCGGCACTGCTTCCCTAACCGCCCTTTCAGGTGCTTGGCTATCAGGGTCCATTGTTTGGTGCCATATTTTTTAACCAGTTCAATTACCTGTGAAGAGAGCAAGTGGGAAACAAGGAAATGAAATAAAGGAGGGAAAGGTCAATACAGTCATCTTCAGGTTTTGCTCTACATCTATCTTGGGGCCACGTAAGGGCAGACAGAGAGAAGTCTCTTAGGAGAAAAAGCTGGAGAGATCCAGCACCGACAATCAGGGGTACTGACATTTGTGAGGGCAATGATTCAGCCAAATTTCTGAATGAGGCTCTTTCCACGCAGGTATTTGGTCACATAGAACCTATGAACACAAGACAACCACTCAGAGAAGATGAGGTGGAGACTGGCAGGTGTGCCAGAGGCAAAAGGGTCCAGATTTAGAAACACATGCCCATTTCTGAGCAAGGGCCAAGTCCCACGTGCTCCTCTGCCCTCCCTCCTACCAAGGGCTTGGCTGCATGAGAACAGCCCCCATCAGCTCTGCACTGGTCTGCCCACCAGGACAGAGGCATGGCCTGCCTTTAACAGTGTGCTACGCCAAGGACACGCCAGGATGGCAGCCATGCCTCACTAGCACCATGACGCACAGTGAGAGCTCCAAAGCACAAACAAGCCATATTCACTTAAGATCCATCCACTTTGCCACATCCCCTTCACCTAGGGCTTTGTCACTTCTGCCCAAGGCTCAACACAAAGGCTTCTGGGCACTGAACCTGTTCTGAGCCCCCACAACATGTCCATCGCACAGTCAGGACAAAACAATCTATTGCCTGCAATGTTCAGTTGGCCAAAATGTTAGGAAGGAGGCTGAAGGGTTCTCAAAGAGCATTTCTACCCCAGCCAGCTGCGCTCAGCTGAAAGGTGTGGATAGACAAGCTGACAGCGCTCCTGGCCCATAACAGACATCCCTGCCGCAGACTCTTGACTAACAAGCACAGACAAATGGGCCAAAGAGACCAAACCAAGGCAGAGGCCAAGTAGCTGGAGCACTTGCAGGGCAAAGCAACATACATTGTCAGGAAGAGAAAGCTGGAGCCCAGCCTGGCCAGGATGGCAGGGGGCATCGTGACTGGCATGAGCAAGGACATGCAAAGGGAAAAGGAAAGTGGGAGGCTGTTGCTCTGCTCTAGAAAGGTGGAAGGACATCGCGATCCGCTTCCTTAGAACATGCTCGTCATAACACACAGATGTGAGGCAAAAGGGATCATAACAGCCTGTAATGGGATCAAAAAGGAACAAAATGGGGGAACAGAAGAGAATCTGACAAACTAGGAAATTTTGCAGCAGAAAACCTTGGTTAAAGTTAGAATTCATTCCAACTTTTCGTAAATGCAACAAGACGATGAGTTTATCTGACCTGGCCCTTCTCAGCTTGCTCTGGAATCGGCAGAGAAACAGGTTTGCAGAAGTCATGATTCACCTAGCTGACCTCAGACACCCACTTCAGGCTGCCTACTGCAGCACAGGAAATGCCAATTTGATTTTCTCTTGGGTCCAACATGGCCAGGTCAGGTGAAGATCTGCCAGCAGGCAGATGAATTAATTCCCTTTTCTGCTCTCTCCCTTGGTAGCCTACTATAGCAGTATTGTGTGAAAGGGAGAAGGTGTGTTAGGTAAAGAGGCGTAGACCTGCTTCTGCTCACCGTGACCACAGCTGCATTAGTCTGCTCAGAACAGGTCAGAGTGCTGCTCTCCCGGATATCCACCATTGGAAAGAATTACCCACAATTTACAAAAAGAACTAAGGGTCTGACACCTCCATCCTCCCTGCACAGTCCAACACTCAGATCCTCTCAGCCCTGACTCACCTTTTGGTCCTCCTCTTTGGTCCAGGGGCCCTTAACCAGGTCTGGATTCAACACTCTCAGCCACCGGTACTGACACTGCTGATCACTGCGGTTCTAGGGAGAGGAATGAGAACAGCCATGTGTTAGACCAGAGGCTCCAAAAGCCACCCCCCCACAGGCTGTCCCACGGAAAACTTGCAGAAGCACATGGAGAATACATACTATGACTAGGGCACCGGGCACAGAGACAGGGATAGGAACTTCAGTTTCTCACCCCAGCTCCAACAGACTTGCCCTTGAAAGTCCTGTATACCAGAAGGATGTCTCCCTGCCCTGAAGGAGCACTGTCTCACAGCCTGGAGCTGCAGTCACAGAACCAAGTCGCACTGTGCAAGGTGCTGCACAGAGAAGCGCAACGAGCACATGAAGCAACATGCAAACGCTACAATTACCAAGTGTGCAAGGGGTCACTTACAGGAAAGTGACTGGCCAGGAACTTCCAGTCGTTCTGCCCATAATGTCTTACTAACATCTTCAGCTGCTCATCCTGTAAAGAACAAAGACATCCACTTTCACATACACTGAGGCAACACTAGGCTGACAGCATCAAGAGAACAAGGTAGATATTTTGACCTGTCAAGAAGGGTTTTTTTATTCTGCATTCAGGGGAGAAAGGTAACTCCCATCATCCTTTAGTAGCGCTCCAGTACATGGAGTCCAACCAAAACAGACAGTTTGGTTCTGGGCTCTGTACTAGGGTGAGCTCAATACAATGAGTACTAAACAAGAGTTCAGCTCTGTTCCAGTACAGTCTGGTTCAAACCCCATGGCCAAGGCTACCTGCTTATCCAGCCCCAGTACAGCCCTGACCAGAGAGCTCATCTCCCAGCTCAGCCACTGCTTTTGCCTGGCCAAGAAAGCTGACTGGTTTAAGTGTATCACCACTGGCCCAGTGGCCTACTGTCTTCCAGTGCTGCAGGGCTCTACAGCATTTCTTTCATTGAATCCTGCTGCAGCTCAGGTGTGCAGACTCTTACAGCTCACAAAAAGCCTGCTATAGGTGTCCTTGCCTGCATGCCAGGCAAACAGAAGCATGAAATGTTGCCCTACCCAAAATGAGCCCAGGGCTTTGAACCCTGTACAAAGACCACCTCACTTGGTGTTCAGACCCCAGGGGAGACAGGACATCTTGTAGTTTTCACACAGAACAAAGATGATGGAGGAACTGGGAGGAGGGAAAAGAATATCCCAACTAATTTCAGGCTCTCAGCCAGGATGACTAAGCCATGATCCCAACAGTCTCAATGCTTCCTGCTTTTGCTAGAGAAAAGGGAGGACATTTCCACTGTGCAATTCAGCTTGCTGGAGACCTCAGCCATCCTCTGGAATCCCTCTTTGCTCACAAGAATGCTGGAGGCAGCAGATGCCTTGCTCAGGGCTCACATGCTTAAACTAAAGTGGTTGGAGCTCTTGATCTCCAGGCTACACTTCAAACTCCCCTGAATCTCCTAGCCTCATTAAAACCTCAGCTCACATCAGCAAAACAAGACACATGGTCTTTTCCAGCTGCTAGACAGTGGGAGGTGGTGTCGTGGCCAGCAGGTGAGGACTGGGGTGGAGGCACCCAAGCCCCGGGATGCCATGCCAGAAGCCTACCCCAAAGCACTCGCTCTCAGCAAATGCCAGGCTCTCGCTCACCTCTTCTTGCGTCCACTTGACTTTGCACCTGCCGTCCCGCTGCTCCGGCACGTCTGAGTCGGTATCCTGGTAGTGCAGCTCATCCTGGTCCTCACTGGAGATGAATAAAGGAAGATTTGAATTTCTACCTCCGATAAAAACGCAGCAGAGGGAGCAACTTCCACCACGCAGAGCAGAGCTCCAGAGGGCAACCCGCACAGTGCAGAGCAAAAGCTGCAGATCTACTCTCTTCCAGCACTGAGCCCCAGCACCTCACCGACATTCACTCAGACACCCCTAACTTAAAGGAGCCCCTCAGCTTTGATCTCCTGGTGCATGCTAGCAATTTTTACGCTGCCCAGAGGAGGGGAAGGAACATTTCCTATTGACTTCTGCTCCCTTCTGTCCCTCGGAAAGGACTTTGCATCTAGGGACTGGC
>KL268041.1:4432-16045 GCA_000699545.1 Podiceps cristatus
ATAGATAGCCAGATAGATAGCCAAAACTTGCACTACCACTGCTGCCAAAATTATAGGTAAACTTAGGCCGGTCAGTATAAAGGTTGCAAAAGGTAGTCAGGTACCGCTGCAGCATCTTCCTGCCAATAACACTTATTTTCTCGCTTAATTCACCAGTGGCTCTGATGTTTTATACACGGTGGGGATCTTGCAGAGGCACAGCGTACTTCCTCTCCCACATGTTGTGGTGTGGTACATGCCTCACCACCATCAGCCCCACATGCCATGAGAGGGGACCAATTCAGGCTTCCCTAAGGTGGCCCTCATGCAGGTGGACTCCATCACTGCCTCCAGTAGAAGAGCTGCATCTGCCTATGCTAGCTTAAGATGGTATTACCACTGGAAAATTGCTGCCTTGTTTCAAATGCAAACTGTTTTAAATTATGGAATATGGGTCCTTCCCAGCTCCGACTATCTTCTACTCTTTTTCATCTTCGTGTCCACTTTGAAGTAGGAAAAAAGTGGAGCTAGGTAGTCATTTTATATGCTACAGTAATAGCAAACCGGTGGAACTGACTTTGCATGCATAAAAGCAACAAACTTGCCTATTTTACAGTTCATTTTTCAGTACCAGATTAGAATGGCTTCTGCCACAACACTCCGCAATTCAGTGGCATTAAGCTAGAGCCGAGCTTGGTCTTATTTGCTTAAATAGAACAAATAAAGAAATCAAACACAAGGTTTCTAAGTTAACATCCAGCGCGGATCCAACTGCACGCTGCTTCCAGTTCGGCGGAAAGCTTGCTAACCTTTACGCCAGCCGAGCTGGGGCGAGGGAGGGAGGGAGGGAGGGAAGGAGGGCACTGACCGGCAATTACCCCGAGCAAGGCTGGAGCAAGCCCTGGGTGCCAGCGGGAGAGCGCCTGCCCCTCTGCATCCGCAGGCCTGGGGCAGCCGGACCAACAAGGAACCGGTGGGGAAAAACAGAGCTATAAATATAAAAGGATTCGAAGGATAAGTCCGAAAGCAAAAGCAACAGCCTCTTTATGCTGTAGCCAGTTTATGCTCCCCCCCGCTCCCTTGTTAAGCAAAGGGCACGGCAGTTTTGCAGGACTGGCAGTGTGTCACGAGCGCGAGGGATTGAGGGCAGGAAGGCTGCCGCCGCACTGCACAGCAAAAGCCTTGTTGATCAATTAGCTGTTCAGTAACCCATTAAAAACCCGTTCAGCTGTGCACGGCTTGGACAGCTGTTGTGGCTAAATTTGTACAGGAGCTCGAGCCCGTTACCTGAAACGCCTATAAAAACACAGCAAAAAATAACCATGCAGAAGGAAAAGGAAATTTTCCAATTCTTCCTCCTCCAAATCTGTAAACCTATGGCATGAACTGCTCCCAGGAATAGCTTTGCCCTGTAGGATGTTCCCCACAAAGAGGAGGAGGGCATTACTGTGCTCTCCCCCCGAGCCGGTGACAGACTCGGAGGCAGGACAGCCAGCTTGCATAGCCCCGAGGCTGCCTTACGGGCCCGAGGTGCCAGGCGCCATCAGAGGGACCCCAACCTGCCCTGCACAAGCTGGCTGCATTTATTCCGCTGCAAACACAGTGGGCTTAGTAACCCCAGTATTCCTAGCCACCCTTAGCAGAGATGATGATATGATCCTAAATATATTTTTCCATAAGAATATACTTTTTCTTTTTAATTGTATTTTTATACAGAGTTCAACTTCTGGAACATGCACATGCATGGGGCACAAGTAGGGTAAATGTATTTCTCTTACTCACTGGGCTCTAATAATTTTACCACAGGCACTGAAAATAACAGCTCGGTGCTGACGCCTGGCTCCTGCCTGCTCAACCCCCCCAGAAGGGGGGATGGAAAGGAGGGCAGCAGCGCTGATCCTCCCTGACGGTGACCCAGCAGTTTAAAACATTTGTGCCATTTGAAAATGCCACATGGCTCAACTGGGACATGGATATGCTGCATATACCAAGGGTGAGAGGAAAGAGTTTCTCAACAGAAAACATCTTTTTTACCACAGCTGCATATTCCCTTCACTGTTCACCTGCTGTTGACATGACGCCCAACCTGCTCTTGGCACCTTACGGGGCATTTCAGAACCTGACATGAATCACCCAAGCCTGGGACGAGGGAGGGGACCAGGCCGAAGCAGGGTGGAAAGCACATCCAGACCTCCAACATTGGAGAGGAGGTCTTCAATAGGTCTCACCCTCCCCTCAGCAAAGCCACCAAATGCTTTCATTCTCCAGTAAATCAGTGGGGATTGCCAGCTATTATTCAAAGAAAGTGAAGTCCCTCATGAAAAATAATAAATTAAAAATTCTGGAAATGAAGAAGCTACTGAATTCCTATTTTTAAGCACTGTTATTATTAATGTGCCACAGTTCTTGTCTCCATCACCACACCATGTAATAGTGTTGAGAAATTACTGCAGCATATTGTAATTATTTCAGTAAGGACACTGTGCCTCCATCTGTCAGCATACACCTGCATCGCAATGAAGAACAATGCAACTTAAAAATAAGTTACATTCACACTGTAATCTGTGTCCTATCAACTTTTCTCTGCTCATCCAGCCAAGCCTTGAAATCATTATTTGGGCAAGACTCCCAGAGAAATGCTAATTAGAGACCGAAGAAGCAAGGTCCTCCTAACAACACAGCTGTAGGAAACACGCTGAAGCCCAACCCCAGCAATGAGAGTGCAGCTAAATCTGTAAAGCCAGATTCTCTCTTAAATATCCCTGTTTAACACAGCCAGAGACCCATGTTCACAGCGAGCCAGACCAGCACGTGGTTGCAGAGACAGCGTTAAGATGGACTGAGTAAGTTTCGGCTCACGCCTTCTCAGGAACTTGGGAGTATTTAATTCCCACATTTGTAATCCCTTGGTCTTTCTTTCTCAGTAAGAACAGTGGCAACATCTTTTGCCTTCAGGAATGGTCCTATTCCTCTTTTTAAAGCCAAAGCTAGAAAACCACCCTTCCTGCAGCTGTACTGTGAGCCCCCAAACCGCAGAATCACAGAGCATTAAAGATTTGTTTGCAGGATGGAGCCCCACGCACAGATAGCTAGCCTGTCTTCTGCAGTCCCGTGGCACAAGCTTTCCAAAAAGTCTAGCAAGATGAGTCCCACAATTCAGGAGCAGGCAGTAAAGCATTGCTTACTAATTTGCCAATTTATTACCATAAATCAGCCAAACCATTTCACCTTTGCCACGTGGAATTCAGCCAATCCTTCAGAAATAAGCTGGCAGCTCCAGTTTACCAAAATACCTGCGATCTGCAACATGAATCCAGCGACTTGAAAAAAATGTGCAGAATAGCCTAGAAGGCATGGATTGAAACTACGTGCCGCCATTAAGTGCTGCCAGATGTAGCAAGTACACACTTTGGAAGAAAAAAAAAAAAAAGTATGAACAAATGTCCTCCCCGCTGACCTGTCACATTTTAATCTGGCTTTATGGCACAACTGTGGCAGGGTATGATTATAATTTTAAAAAGGAGAAAAATAAGGTTTATTTTATATGGATAAACTGGCCTTTAACAATACTAGTTTTCCAGCCACATGGTCAACTTTAAAGCAGATAAAAATGGCTGTGTAGATACAGCCTCTCAGATGTTCAAGGAATACACTGAGGCACTTGTTGAAAGTCAACAAAATGCCCAGATCTCCCTTTAAAAGAGAAAATCCCTGGGAAGGTTAGTCAAGGGTGATTTCAAGAGCCTGCCCTGCATTCCTGTGTCATGCCTGAGGGAGGAGAGCTGTGGGGGCTGTGGCCAACCCACCGGATCCACAGCTATCGACAGAGACCAAGCTGGATCAGACAGCTCAGTGCATCCACCTCCGAGGTCTCCTGCAGAGGGCATGGCCTGTTCTGAGAGTCCGGACATGGGGATGGTGTACGCCCTTCATGATCTTGCTGTAAGTCCAGCCACTGCTTTTGATCTCTCCTGAAAAGACTCTGAAGTTGCAAAGTATCTCGAGTGAGCGACCCATCTTCTACGGGAGGAGTAGGCGATGCCCATATAGAGGGTCTCAGTACTGCATCCATACGAAGCAGAGGTTTGGAAATGGAATTTCATTAATTTAATTGACATCACCTGTTCCCCCAGCAGCAGTCCTGAAAGGGGCTGAGATCCCTACCCAAGATACGTGCAGTACTAAACCCCAGGGAGACAGTCGTGCTTTTTAGCACTGAGCTCTGCAACCTTCATGCGATTTGACATAGACTGAGGAATGAACCAAATCCTGAACAGGAGTAAATCAGTAGAGTCATTTCACTGGAAAATGATGTAATTCAGGATCTGATCTGAGAAGATCTTGCCGTTTTCCCCTCTCAGCTAGTATGCTGAAGGCAATTTCAGTCTCCCACTAGTCTCCATCAAGTAAAGTGTTGTTGATCACTTATAGGTGGAGGCCAAAAAAGCCAACCCCCAAAACCCCAAACACAACAGCTCTTCCATGACCCCATTTTTTTTTTGTCCTCAGAGGTATTAGAAATGGTGGCATTACATGCATCTGTATTTCTATTGCTCATAAAAAATATCTTCACAAAGTGCACACAGAAGGTATCATCTAACAATTCCTCTTTTTCTCATGTTTTTCCTGAAGTTGCAGGAGGCAGGATTTCCTCCCTATTACATAAGGAGAAGAGGGTGTATTTGTTCTTTTGCTGTTTAAGACTTATTAGTGTGGTCAGGTTACTAGAGCCAGGCTCTCTTTCCTGATCTTTTCTTGCAAGGGAATTATTCTTGGCAAGGCTCCAGCCTCGTATTAACCCTACGGAGAAAAACCAAGCAGCTGTATAAAGAAAAGAGACATAAACCAGACGCACCTCAGGGCTTTACCGGGCCACCAAGAGCTGCAGTGACAGAGTAGAAATAACAAATACAAGCTGGTGTTTCGCCTCTGAAGCATGCAAGTACAACCATCACTACTACTACGATAGGCTACCACGATGTCCCTTTGGGGGGGATGCCCTCCTTTTTCACCATCATGCTGAGAAACATGGCTTCAAGCCAGCAGGCAAGGTACCACACCATACCCCTTCCCAAACAAAGCATCAAGCCCTAGCAGTAAATAATTGCCCCTTGTAATGACCCTACTTCTCAGTCCAGGCTAAGAGATTGGAGAGGAAAACAAAACTCTCACCCTATTATTTAAAGTAGGGGAGTGATGGGAAAGTGGTTTTCCTGCCTCTGGCACCTAGTGCAGGGACCTGGACAAGACATCTTTTTTCCTCATCTCTTAATCAAAAGAAGATCCTCCAGAGGGTGGTTCAGGAGCTTGCCTTTTTTTTTTTTTTTTCCTTCAGGTGATGGGAGAATGCGCTTAGGGTGGCTGCTCCTCTGGGATACCTACCTGGGCTAGGTAGGACTAGGAAGAAGAGCTTCCGAGTATGGTGGCACAGTGAGGGTTACCTGGGGACTGCCTGTCCACCCTTTGCCTCCCAGGAGGCCATTTTGGGCTGAGGTTTACCTACCTACCCTTTCCCCAGAAGGAACACCGATTTGGGTCTCTGAGCCACGGAAATTGAGGTTAACTTTTTATCTTTGAGAGACCTCTATGCTTCTATCTAACCAAAGAGAAAACAGCTAACCAGTTACAAAGCTAGGGAGGAAAAGGGGCTCACGTGTTCCTTAAGGGTAAGCACGGAGGCTTTGCTGTCCAAGAAACTGAGCCAAGAAGAGGAAGAAAAAAAACCCCAAAACAGTGTCAAGTACAGACCTTATATTGGTACTTGTATTTGTTACTCTACAGATGTGTAAGAAAGAAATTTTTTACAGTGAGAAGAGTCACTCGCTGGAACAACCAGCGGAGGTTTCCAAGGGGTTTCCAAGGTGCGACGGGACACGCTGCTGGATCATCTCAGCCAGGCTCCCTTTCCCACCAGAGGCTGGGCCAGACGATCTCTGGAGGCCTCTTCCAGCCTGGCTCTTCTCTGGTTCTGTGATTTTTGCAACAGGTGTTAAGGCTTTATAACTTATATGATCTGCATCTAGAAGATGTAACCACACCAAGAAGCTGACCAAAGCAAGCAGCAGAGGGAAAAAAAAGACATCTGGAAGCAAACAGAGTCAGGCACCGTGGGCTTGAGCCTCGACCTTGGTGGCCCACCATCGGCCTGCCACATACCCCATTCTTTCCCACCTTTTTTGTTTGTTTGTTTTTCGAGAGAGAGAGTCCAAGTTCTGGCTTTTGGAACTCTATCAATTTCCATTTACTCAACTGCAAAGCGTGCTTAGAAGAAAAAAAGAAAATAATTAAGAGGTCTTCACAATGCTACCGCTCAGTATTATGAAGCGTAACAAAAAACAGTCGGAAAACCTCCACTGCAAACCGTGCTGGGAAAGGTGCACAACTGATCACTGCCCTCAGCTACTAGCGAACTTTCAAGCAAGTAATTAAACTAGCGGGTACACCTTTGGTACGCCCTGTGTATCAGTTAGTTTTGCACAGGCCTGTGTCACACCTCTTAATGCGGTCACCCAGCAGGTGCCCCGGCACGTAACAGCCAGAGAGAGTGGTCACAGGGTGTCATGGGAATCATGAGCAGGTATGGATGAGAGGTGGTAAGGGTGCCCTTCCCTATGGACCTGGGGTACAGGACAGCTCTGGGGTACCTCCACCAACCTTGGCCAGAGCAAACATCTCCACTGGGGCTAGTTATCCTCCCCAGAAAAACACCTGCTGCCTTTCACCTGAACTTGCTCATTCTTTCGATCATACTACCCAACTTTGGTGGGGTTTTTTTGGGGTTTTGTTTTGGTTTTTTTTTAAGTGAGAAGAAGCTGTTAGTTTCTTCATCCCCCTGTGAATGGGGAGGACATGGAGGTCAGCTGGAGGGGACGACCTTCAGCCCCAGAAACAGGCCAACTCTGACCCCCTGTCAACAAATGCCAGATTTGCCAAACCACGCCTGCAAGAAACGTTGCAGGTTTGGGCAAACACACCCCACATTTGATACTTTAATCCAATTATGTGTCACGCTCGCCTCCATGTTCATCATGTTAATCTCTTCTAAAATTACCCTCTAGTCCTCTGAATGAAAACACTTCGTTCCTCCACTCCAAACACTGTGATAAACATAGATCCTTGTAATACGAGAAAGAGGGTGAGGACCTTGCTGTATTTCATTATTTTCGTACTGCAGCACTGAATTTCAAAATAGCTTAGCTGTAGTAGTCATGCTTACTGATTTGGTATACATCCCCTTTGCTGCTCTTCAGAAATTTAGCACTTCTGAGCACAAGTGTGAAGGTTTTGCATTGTTTTTTTTCCCCTCCCGCCTTCAGCAGATTATTGTACATGACAACATTTTCTTGCTTTTTTGTTTGTTTTGAATGAAGGCATGGCCCTCTTTCCTTCCTGCATAACTATTCCCTCGGTGCAAAGGCTACACAGGGCTGGAAGACAGGAGGACCTTCATCTTCTTGCCTCGCATGGAAACGAGCAGTAATTTTCACCGTTGTTAATGCCTGAAAGAACAAGACCAAGGGGTCTCTCAAAGCTACTTGCTGTGAATGGTCATAAAAAAAAAAAAAAAAACACCACACACAAAAAGCAACAAAGAAACAACAAACAAACTAAAACACAAAACCAAAACAAAGTAAACCCCAGCCAGCCTTTGAACTGGCATGAAAGTCCCCAAGATCTCAAATTAAGATTCTTTGCTGCTCTTCACACAGTTTTAACAGTCTTCTTGACTTGCTGTGCTTTATTCCTGGACTTAAAAAGCTAGGTGAGGCAGGTCCTCCAACGAGAGTACTGCAACAAGGCAGTACTCCACCTCCTGAGACCACCCCAGACTACCCAAGACCACCCCAGACGACACGGGACGGGCATGCAGGAGCATGCTTATGTATGTGAGGGCAGCTCTGCACAACGTACATCAGCAAGCAGGTGCCCATCAGCATAGCATCTGCCTATGGTCAGACTAAACAGCCTTCAGATCCACCAGGCAACACCTTGGGTCATAGCTGGAGACTTCAGCTACACGTGCGGGACATCCGCTGAGGAGGCAGGAGCGCCTTGAAAACACACCCCGTGGATTTCATGAGGCTGAAGTGCTGGTAAGCCCTGTGCAGTGGTGTATTCTTGCTTGCAGGAGCAAGAGATGATTATTTTTTCCAGCTGATTATCAACTGCAGTTGATTTACCTGGGCAAAGATCATTTTTCAAGGCATTTTATCAGTTCCAAGGGTACATGACCAGAGCCAGGAGGGAGACCATGGAGTTCACACAGAGAAATACAGCATTTTCTGGCCTCAGCTGAGGCTGTTTTACAGCTGTAAAGCTCCACTGACCTCAGCAATGCTAGCACAAGCAAGAGGAAATTCCTCCCTGAGGTGCTGAGTATGACTTTTTGCAACATATACTTTTTTCCTGCATGGTGTCAATTTTTTCTTTTCCCATACTTACTTTCCCAGGAAATTTTTGCAGGCTTGTCTGTGGATACACCTTACTCTCATTTTTTTCCAGCTTCTCCTGTTACCACAAATAAGATCAAGTACAGAAAACAATTGCATTGAACTCTGTGACTGATGGCACATACGCGTGCAATAAATAGAACAAAACCAAGTACTTTATCAGGCTTCTTTTAAACTTCAAAGTATCAGAGAGACCTTTCACACCACCAAGTACAACCGAGTACCTGTTTGCTAAGCTGGATGGAAACAAAGTGCCACACAGTTTAAGAGCAAAAATAAAACACACTGCTAGGGCCAGCCACACTCTGCATACACAGTGGTCGGCTTGGGCTAATGCAGGCTTATTCTACAAGTCACTTTCTCTGCCTAGCTTTTTTAATAGGTGGACTGTTTTGGGGGGGGGGGGTATGTCCCCCAAAAATGCTGAAGATGCAGAAGAGAGAGACAGTTAAGACTTTATTGGATGATGTCCTTTAAAAAAACCCCACAACTTTTATATATATATATACACACACATATGTGGGTGTGTATATATATATAAAAATAAATCACCAAACTAACTTTTCTTTCAAAACCAGATTATTAGAACAATCCTGAGACTAGTGGTAATCAGGGATGTTTCCTTCCTCAGCAGGTGTGTCCACCTCTGCCCCCCAGCCCGATGCCCAGCCCCACCAGACTTCACCCTAAGGTCCGCTCCAGCCAGCCAACTACTCACTAAAGAACAAGAGCAGTGGTGAAAGAGAAAGCACAGGATACCTGGACTAGCAGAGCAGTCAAGGAATACTGAAAGATGTTAGGCTGAAGTCATCAGCATAACATCTGAATAACCCCGCTGGCCTATCATCTCCATTTTGGCGATCAGACAGCGATGGCTGTGAGATGACAGATGTTTCCTATGCGGGAGCATCAGGCTCCCAAGCAGTGCACAGCAGAGGTAACCCCAGCCACAAATACTGGACTGCAGCGCGGGACACCGCATCGCTGTCACCATCCTTCTCCCGTGCCTGACCTCCGCAACCACACTGACAAGAGCCATTATTCAGCATACTACTGGAAAAGGACAGAGCTCTCAGCACTGCCAGAGGTAACAGTTCATCAGCACTTCCCCTCCCCACAACATCCCTTTTGCAGAAGTCCAAGGGTCCCCTATCCCTATTCATTTCCACCTGGAAACCTGAATAGAAGCCAGAGAGAAAAGTTAGTTTCCCTGTGCCATAAACCAAATGCCAGATCAGTTGGTACAGGTTGCACATGTGGAGAAGAAAGGGTGAGAATTATTTCAAAATCCTTATTGCGTTCTTACATTTCCATATCAAGCAGAAAGTTTAGCAAGAGAGACATCCCCAGCACTGCTGCCTGATTACTCAAAAAGAAAAAAAAAAAAACACCAAAAAACCCCCACAACACACACACATCTCAGCTTCTCAGACATTCACACCAGAAGCACCGTCCCACTTGAGCACAGCACAAACAGACCTTGCTCCGTGCCCACTACCTCAGTGAAATCAGGTGCCTGCCTGGCGCAGGGACGGCACAACCTCCCCAGGCAGCTGCCCCACGACTCACACCCCCAAGGACAAGCGGTCCCTCCAGCTCAGCAGATGCCCCATGACCACTCGTTAACGAGCTGTCTCACCCTCGCAGGACAGTCATGGCATTCCACACTTGTTACACGGCCCAAACCATCCTGACTGTACTCTCAAGCCTTTTTCGTTTGAGGATGGGATCCGAGGGAGAGCGGACTACAGCCCTAACGTTGGCGGTAAGGAGGGCACCATCCAAATCAGACTTTTTGGAGAAGAGGCACTGGCAGTTCGCAGCTTGGCCACTCCGAGAGAGGTGGATGTGGCGCTGCATCCTGCCTCCCAAAGTGGCAGTAAGGTGCTCTGGGAAACACCGTAAGGAACAGGGTACATACAGAGCAGCCCTTCCCCTGCTATTCCCTCCCAGCTTCTGGCAGGAAACGGTCCTCTGGCTTGTTCAAAAGGCTCTTGACAGAGAAACAATCCTTGACAAAGCATTAACAAGCCCAACGTGGCCAACCGTAACAGCTCAGTCTTCCCCACACAGATGTGCAGGGGGACCTCAGGAGGTCCACCACCTCTCAAGGACTATAGTGGCTTTATCAAGGGACAGTCACTACAGTCCCAGTGTTAAGACTCAACCAGGGTTCCATGCAAGAAGTGGGAAACATTTAATAATCCTGGGAAGGTATGTGTTCCACTAGGAACACAACGGGACTCTAGAGTGCCCAAACCCCTAAGGCATTAGCCTACAATCCTGCATGGAGCTGGGCCTACAGGTCAGGTGCCGCCTCTTACCTGTTCTCCAGCAGCGTCATGCACACCACCTCCCGCACACCTGGGTTGTTGGCTTTCTCGATGGAGCAGCTTTGCAGGTTCCAGGTAGCCACCCTCAGGACGGGTCTGCCATCTCTCACCCCCCCAAACATCTCCACAGAGGGGCGAGTGGATATGATCTGGGTTGGACCCCCAGGAGGAAAGTCCAAGTCCTCGCTCTGGAGGCTCAGAGAAGTGGGGCTGGGGTGAGGCTTGGCGGTGAAGTTGAGGCCACCATTGGTGTTCGTTGAAGGGGGCCGTGATCGCTCCGCGAAAATCTGATGCCTGATTTTGTCCAGAAAGGAGGAATTGATGCAGTCCATCCGCACCAGGTCCTCGATACTTTTGAAGGGCCCGTGCTCTTTACGGTAGTCCACGATACAGTTGGCGATCTTCTCGGTGATACCACGGATGCTCATGAGCTGGGCCGGGGTGGCGGTGTTGATGTTGATCTTGGTGGCGGAGAGGTGGTGCTCGGAGGCCAGGTCCTTGCGCAGGGAGCTGGGCGAGTGCTGCGCCGAGCTGCCCTTGCTGCTCACGCAGATCTCGAACTTCACCTGCTCCAGCTTGGCCGCCCCCACCCCGCTCACCAGCGCCAGGTCCTCCACTTTCTTGAAGCCACCGATGTACTCCCGGTACTCCACGATGTTCTGGGCCACCACCCGGGTGACCCCGGGGAGGGTCATCAGCTCCTCCTCCGTGGCCGTGTTGATGTTGAGCCTCTCCTGGTTGACGAGGATATTGCTGAAGTTGCACGCCGCGCTGAACTTGCGGCTGTGGCACAGGTCCGCCGGGTCGCGGGGGATGGAGCGGTGGCAGCCCAGGCTGCCCCCCATCTCACC
>KL268042.1:4431-19637 GCA_000699545.1 Podiceps cristatus
AGGGAAAGAAGACTCAAATTAGCATCGCTAACAAGAGAAGAGGCAACATCCATCATCTGTGGTATTTAGCTAATAACATGCACGTCATAGAATCATCTGTCTGGGTTGGAAGGGACCTTTAAAGGTCATCTAGTCCACCCTCCCTGCAATGAGCAGGGACAAGTGTCCTGGTGTAGTGGGTTTATGTGGCAACATTTTGGTAGCGGTGGGGCTTCAGGGGTGGCTTTGTGAGAAAATGCCAGAAGCCTGACCAGCAAGTCAGTGTACAAATGGCCTCCAGACTACCCACCATACTTCCATGCATACTGTGAATACAAGAAAGTGAGTGGCAGCATCCAAAGGATAAGGAGCGGAGCTGGGACTTGTAGTGTCAGGGAGGACCAGAAGCAGGGCTGCACCACACGGGAGAGGGCTGCGAGGGTGTCCCAGCACGGGCAGTGCCCTGGCCAGCCCCCTTGCAGTCCTACAGGAGCTGAACAGAGCAGGGTGCTGGCAGCAGTCCCAGGTGTGGCGAGGGGCTCGGGGCCTATCTGGAAACAGCAGAGAAGGTGTCAGAGACCAAGGCCACAATGCAGGTCTGAGAGTGCCATCCAGCACTTGGGTCAAAGACAGGATTTAAGACATGGCACAAGCAAGGACTGTGCATCTGAGAAGTTCTTTTCAGTGTGGATTGTCAAAACTTTTATGTTAACTTTCATGCTGTGAGGCAAACTATCATCTTACTTCCTAGTAATCAGCAACATGGAATAGTGTAGGTGTATCATAAATGTATTAATTAGCACCTTACTACCTTGTGTAAAAGTTCCCTTCCACCAGTTCCTTTATATTTCCCCCTTACGTTCCTTTGCAATTCATCATTCCCTCAGTTGCATAGCTACAACTGCGAACTGCGTAGTGGAATTTACTGTTCAGGTTGTAGGGAGCTTTTTTGGTTTTTTTTTAAGATTGTTTTGATACTTTTTTTTTTCTATATTGCTAAATCATACATGGCTTAGGTGTAAGTTCTGTCAATTCTCTCTTTTTAGTGCTTTAAAAAATATTGATGCTATTGCATCCATTGGCACATCAGGCTTAACTGACATGAAGAAACTAGCTAAGTGGGCAGCGGAAGCAAAACTTGATCCAAATGACCCAAACAATGCGTCTCTGATGCAGCTGATCACGGTGAGTGGCTTTTTCAAAGCTGTAGGGCTAATGGAGCTGTGAAACACCTAGTCACCAGTACCTTCTCAGGCAATCTGCATGCGTGCCAGGGAGGTAGTAGCATTTCAATTTGTGATGGACATACTTGTGTGAGTTAAGAACCAAAATGTCTATTAAAAATATGATTTATTAATCCATTTAGTGGGTTAATGATTTATTAATGAGTATGATTTACTAATCCATTCAGTAGTAGTCTAGTGGTGAAATAAGGGAATACACAAACTGATTAATTTATAAATTAAAAAAAAATATACAGTTTTTGAGTTTGTTGTTTCCTTAAAGCGCAGGGGTATTCCCAGTGTACTTGTATGGTATTAAATAGGAAGTTGCTCATTAGTGATAATTGCACAAAGGGATGTAATGTATGGCAGAAGTTGAGACTCTTCTAAACATCAAATTGAGCAGCTATTTACATAGCTGAAGTTGTGTCAATCAGGCGTCTTTACAGTACAGCTTCCTAGGTTACTCTGCTATGTTATAGTTCTCCTAGTCTTTAATGTTTTGCTTATATTACAAAGAAATAGAATTGTACTCTATTCTTAAATGCATAATCTCATATACTTTGCTCAACAAAAAACTACTTTAAAACAGTGTTTCAGTCTCTGATCCATCTCAGTTGCGTTTGCTTGAAATGAACATCCTTGCAGTCTGCATGTAAGACTTACAAAAGTTATTTTATAGACTTCTATCACTTTGTATGAAAAGGTTTATAATTTTTTGACTAATTTAGGTTGCTACAAGTGGAGAGGCACAGGTTCCTGATTTCTTCAGACTGGAACAATTGCAGCAAGAATTTAATTTTGTTTCTGATGAGGAATTCAATAGATCAAAGAGATTCCGACTCTTGCAGCTCAGAAATGGTGAAGTGGCAGAGTTCCGAAACTATAAGCAAGTCCCTTTACATGAACGAGAAATCAGTGAGAAAATCTTCCAGGTAGAATGTTATATGAAATATTTCTTTTCTAGTTTTAATGCTAATAATACTTGACTTGCAATTAAGTCATTTGGTCTCTTAAAGAATGTACAGCTATGCTGACATGTAAGAAATGGGAATTTTATTCCTTCAGCCTATTCTAGTGTTATTTTAATCTAATTAAGATAGCTTCCTTCCAAGGCAATATTTCCACAGCTATCCTGTGGAAGAAGGAAAATAAAACACAGCAACTGCTGTAGACACAAATGTTCTAAGATTTTTTTTTTTTTTTTTCCCTCAAGGTAAGAGGCTTTTTTTAAAGGTGATTTCAAATATAGAAAGGTAATGCAAAGGTAATTCAGGCTTAGACTTACTAACTTCTGAGCCCTTTCTGTGGAGGCTGCTGGAAGCAATGACTCTAACGAGAATTAAAACCTTTTTTTATGTTTTTCAACAGCCTATGTTGCAGTTATTTCTGGTTTAGTACATAGTTCCAATTAGCTTACCCTGTCCTTGCCTGTCTGTTAATTACCTTACTGAAATGCAATGTGTCTGTTTTTTTATTTGGGTCATACTTCAATTATTTTTAATCTTAACTCCATTATTACTGTTAAGTCACACATTCTTTTGTTCTTTAACCATTTGTGTAGCTAAGGAGCATTTTGGTGTGTTCATTGCTTTAGCAGGATCAGAATAATCTCAGATTCTGGCAACTGCTGCTTTATCCCTACTTCTTCTTACATAAATTTCTTTGAAAAATTCCTTTCTTCCATTTCTTTTGGACTAAATTTTTTGTTAAAGATACTTATTAATTCAATCATGTCTGGCTCTTTGCAGTAAATACTTTTTAAACTTTAGGTTTTTTTATCTTTTATTTTAAAGATTGTGCCACATCTTTGATGTACATTTCTGATCCAGTTGATTTTTATGGACTAACTTTGTTCATTTTGTGTTATCATTCAAAACTGAAAACCATAGTTTCAAGAATTGTTTTAGTCATTGTTTTCCATTAAGGCTAAATTGGATAAACCCATGAACACCCATACCAAGTTCATTTTATATGACATGATCTTCAACACTAAGTCTACAGTGGTATTGTTGCTAGCTGGTTTGGGAGCTATTTTGCAAAGAAGTCTGAAAATTTCTATGAATTGTGGAAATACTGTTTGGAAAATATTGTCTGAAGGCCATCTGCTTTCCACTTAAGTGGTGGAACTGTTGCCAGCACTAGATAAGGTCAGCTGTGTATTTGTCTATCCAAGTCTTGAAAATTTCTGAATAGGAGATTCCACAGCCTTCCTGGATATCCTGTTTCAGTGCTGCACTATCCTTCTACTGCTTATTAGAAAAAAAAAAAAAAAATCACGCCCAACCTGAGCCTTCCAAGTTGTATTTAATGGCTGTTTTCCCTTGTTATATTGTCTGGAACTACAGAGATGAGCTTGGCACTCTCATCTTTGTAACTGCCCCTCAAGTAGTTGTGGACAGATACTGGATTGCTCATTAATCTCTTCCTCACCAGACTAAGTTGTAAGTACCTTGTGCCACTACCTGGAGTTACTCCACCCTCAATACAGAGTTTTGCCTGTTCTTCATTGAGACTTCAGTTGTTACAGTCTTCAGTTATCAAGAGCCCTCTGAGTTGTGATTCAGTCATTCATTGTATTAACTGCTCTTCCTAATCAAGTATCGCTGGCTAAATTGCTGACAGTGTATTGTGTCTCCTCATCCAGGTCACTGGTGAAGGTATGGAGTAATGCTGGCCCTATAATCAATCCCAGGGGTACTTTGCTAGTTAGAGGACACTAACCAGACATTGAGCTATTCATCTTTATTGTTAGAGCTCAGTTGTCCATCCTGTTTTCAACCCAGCAAGCAGTCCATTCAACCCATATTTCCTCGGGTTATCCCAACCAGGAATAACTGCATTCTGCTTGTTGACAGTAGTGATATTTTCAATCTATATCCTAGCTCTATTCCTGAATGAAAATGCTGTAGCAGTACCTAGACCTGATAATGGAAGTTTCCTGCTGTCAGTTCACAGTGGTAGGCCACTAAACACTGCACAGACACTTGTTCACTTCCCATCTCTTTTCCCCCTGGACAGGGGAGAGAATAAGTGGACCAAAGCAAGAAAACTCATGAGTTGAGATTTATTTTTTTCTTTCTTCCTCCTCTTTCCTTCACTTATAAAACCAAAACAAAAAACAAGTGATGTAAAGGCACTTACCACCTCCTACATGTAGACAGACCAGTCCTTAGCCAGTCTCTGAGCAATGGCTACCTTTGCCCAAATCCCTTCCTTTCTGTTTTACTCCTGAACATGACATTACGTGGCATGGAATATGCCTGCGGTCGTTTTAGGTTAGCTGTTCTTGTTGTGTCCCCTCCCAACTTCGTGCTGACCCCCAGCCTACTTGCTGGGGGGTGAGTTGGGAAAAGAGTGATTCTGTTCTATTTGTCCTCTACAATCTTTTTAGTGTACAGCACTAATATGCAGTTACTGCTATGAAATCTTCTTTTGCTTTGTATTTTTGGTTCCTTGTGTTCCTCAGAACAAAGGGGTCCATCATCTCTACCAATAAACCCAGCAGCATGGGCTGTTGGATTTTGATAATTGAAGACGTGTCATGCTCATGGGCAAGCAAAATGTCGTGATACATTTACAGAAATAAAGCAACACAAATGTCGGGTCAAATGGGAAGAGTTTCAATTTGGGGTTCAACAACAGAATCAGAGCCAATCAGTCTGTATCTGAGTATTTGCTTTATCACAAGTTTATGAATCTTCTGAAAGTTTATTCAATGCCAACAGTTTGCTACCAGTTAACAAGTACTAATTAATGTTTGGGGGGTACTTAAATCATATTGCAGTAAAAAGACTTCTGAAAGGAGCAATGCATGTGCCATGTACCAGTCAGGACATTCAGCTCCCATTATTGGACTTTGAGCTTAGTCATAACTAGATCTACCTAAAAATTAAGATTTCTGTCTCAGGGGAGCTAATCTTATTTTAATTCTATTGCTAATCTGAAGTTGTTCAACAATAATTATTATGCACTGGAAAAGTTAGATCAAGGTTTATTGTGGAAATAACGAAGCACTGTGTTTCCATGATGCACTTCCTAGACCTTTTATCTTTGGAAAAAAAGATGTTCTCTTAAGTAACAACAGTAGCAAAATGGCCTGAAGGTTAATTTTACCAAGTAGCTTTTCATGTTAACTAGCTGTGATTCTAAGCCAACCTGATTTGCAGACTACCCTTAAGCTGCAGATCCTGGAAGACCCCCTGGACTTCCGAGCTCTGTATTTTGCTTGGAAGCTGAGTGTCAAAGCTAGACGCTCTAACCTTTTCTAAATTTCTGAGACACTTTCCTAAATGTGTGAATTAAAGTTGCATCTGTCAGCACAGCTTTCATTGTAGTCCACCAGAGTAGTAACCACAACCCTGAGAAACATTCGTCAACGTACTTTTTGCCAAGAACCAAGTGCTTCTTGTGAGTCTCTTCCTTGTGGAGGTAACCAGTATTCATCTCAGCCCCTCGGTTAGGCTGCAGACTCTATCATCAAACCTCAGGCAAAGTAAAATCTTCACACTCTCTGCTTAAAGAGCTTTCGCTTTATCACGATGTACAAACAAAGATTTTTATTATGCTATTAAATCTCTTCAATAATTGTTCTTCAATAAACTCTCCCACAAGTGGAGTTTCTTCCAGTGTTAGACACTATGAAAACTAGTTATGTGTATTAAAACACAGTTCAGATTTCCGGTCATCTTCCATGAATACTGCATCACTTCTGTATATAAAGGGTTCTTCCTATTGCAGCTGCAGTAAGAGAAGCCATTTCCAGCTCAAATGGAATTTCAGTTTACAGCAGCAGGGCAAAGTTCAGCTTCAAAAGAAGAGAGGGAAATCTTTAAGTTATTCATAGTAATTTAAACCACATGAATCTTGTAACTTAATGGAATTCTTGTCTCTATTCATGGAAGTTTAGCAATGATATTGCTGTATACATTAGCATTAAAAATAGCTTTATAAACCTCTGACATCTGTTTTAGTTTACTGTGATCCATACATTAATATTAATGAAATATTTACCGTTTTTCATGTATGTAATAAAGTACTGAATATGTATCGAATCACAAACTCCAGTAACTATCTTTAGGACTATGAGAAGAGACTGCAGGAGCAGGATGTGATTGACAGCAAAAATTACCTAGATGCACACAGAGCAATTGTTGCCAACTATCTACAGAAGGTAAGCTGCAAAAAAATACAGATCCACTGTATTTGTCTAGGCCATATGTTGCTTCTATACTTGGATGCTTTATTTCAGTGAATACTAAAAACTGATTAATCTCTAAACATGACCTACATACAGCTTTAAAATTCCAAGTTAGACCTGAAACTGGTCTAATTGAACAAGTGGAGGTTTGTGAATGACTTATTTAATGTTATTGAAAAAGGTGCAATATACAAATTAGCCAGCCATTTTTGATTTTTCTAGCAGTTCTGTAAATTCTTTTTTGCTCTGGTGTCCTGGAGATTTGTGCTGTTGTGTCCCAGGTATTCACTGATTTCCATGTCCCCTCTATTTTCTTTCTTGTAAGCCATGATGCTAAGGAACTTAATTATCTCCATGACAGTGGCCCTGTTAAAAATCGTTCAGTGCAATGCCAGAGTGTCTTGTCCTTCAGCCTAAGGCAGAAGGGATGTCTTCCATCACATTACCTTCGTTATGGCATTAGAGTAACATCACCTCCTCCTTATCTTGATTTTTCTAGTCTGTTCATTCTGTTACGATGACATTCTCTTTAATCATTTTAAACCTTAGGGGAACAAAATACAGGAAAGCACTGGTTATATAACTGAGGGAAGTTTGCAATTTCAGACTCTTTTGGTAAAATAGCAAGTGCAAAACATGGCTACCAGTTTCCTACCAGTACTGGAAGTATCAAAAAGCATATCAAATCCTAGCCTGCCAGTGAAACATGTAATATGATGATAAGGTTGATTGATCTAGGATCAAACAAATTGCCTGTTAGAATGATTTGTAAAAGAATTGTAGACCATGAAGAGTGTTTAACTTTTCCAAGCAAATGCCAAAGGCCAGATTCATTCAGTCCAGATAATACAAAAAAATTACTTTTAACAAAGCTGTCATGTCTGTGTCAGCCCCATATGTTTTGCATGGTATTTAAGCGTGTGCTTGAACATACGGTTTATGCAGTGCACTGAATAATAGTATAGTAGTGCAGAGTAACATATATTATGGTACCTTTATTTGTCACTCTTTTAGATTAAATACAAGTAGCGTTTTTAAAAATAATATTTGGATATTTTACAGTTTTATAAATTGCCAGATGTGCTTGAAAATTAGATTGCTCACATCAGAACTGAAATTCAATTCACTCTGGAATGTGGTCTTTATATGCCTATCACTTCAACACAGATATAGTAAGAGAAATAAAAACTTCTAAAAATAACAAAGATGTATTTCAGAGAATTGTTTGCTATTGCTTTTCTGCAGCTGATCTTGTAATATTACAGTATATAAAGGTGTTACTAGTGTTAGTGGTAGGAAAAAAGGGCAAAGGCAATACTCTGTCAGTCTGCTCCCACATAGTTGTGGGGAGGAGAGGGAAGACTTCCATCTCTGTGCTTCAGGCTATGACCTCAGCGTAGACATGAAAGGAACTAAGGATTTTAAACATTTATTTGAAATCATAGTATTTGTAATACAGGCTTCATTGATGGTTCTGCAGTCCCAAGTGTTGCTTTTATTCCCCATAACTAACACCATATAGGTTTCTCTACAGCCTCTTCTGCAACTTCATGTAGACGTGGGGAAGAGATGTCTGTTAGTGCCATTTACTGTTGTGATTGTTTCTGATGATGAGCTGTAAGCAGATAAGACTTTATTTTCTGATTGTATGTTGTCATATGTTCTTGTAACTGACTAGCCAGTATGTTTCTAGAGAATAAATGTATTTGTAAAATGAGCTTAAATTATGTTCTGAAGAAATATCTAGTGGAAAGAAAATTTTCCGTGGACCATGACTTTTTAAAAGGAGGGGGAAGAATGTGTATTTGGACATTTTTTGTGTTTAATAGACAGGATGCAAGTATTTGCATTGGATTTGGATTAGAAATGTACTTTTGTCTCTTCTCCCTCCCCATTCACAGGTCAGAGAATCAGTAATAAACCGTTTCCTCATAGCAAAACACCATTTCCTTCTCTCTGACCTTGTCAATGAAGAGGAGGTTCCCAGCCTGGGGTAAGGGAACTATCTTAATGTGTTCTTAATAAATTAAGAAAAGAAAAATGTAAAACTGTCTCTGATTTTTTTTTTTTTTTGCAAAGTGTATTGATGTGACTACCTGATGCAATTTTGTGTTTAGTATAATACATAAACTTCCAGTCGCTCTGTACACCTCTGCCAGTACAGACAGCATATTGCTATGCAAAGTATGTACAAACTTGTTCTTAAAAAGTCGAGTTTTGGCAGAAATAATGTGGCAGCATGTAAATAAGATTTAGCAGGATATAACGCATCGGACTGTGATCTGATGAGCTGAGTATAGTCCTAGCTGGTGCCAGATAGAATGATTTCCAAATACCATACAATCATCAGGGATACCAACACTACTACTGTTTCTATAGGAGATGCTTACTGAGAGCCAGCACATACGTCCTGCAAATACTGTGCAATAGATTTTTTTAACAGACATTTTCTTTATTTCTCATGAATTTCTGTTTGCTGTTGCTGGATGCCATCATATGCTGTTTACTTTCAGAAATGTTACTGGGTTCGGAAATGACTTCTTTTAAGATTATTATTTATTACTCATGCACTTTCTTTGCATTTTTGTTCCAAATCCCATACTTGCTGATTTTGACATTTATCAGTCATCACAGCATAGATGACTTAGTGTTGCTCACTTAAAACCTGCATAAGTAAACAAGTTGTAAAAGACAGGGGTTTTTTGTTTGTTTGTTTCATGTAGAAGTTGCTTGTGTTCACTATAAACGTGACACCCTTAAAGTACAGCCAAAGTTTTTTCCGTCAGCAGTATAAATCTAAACAGTCCCATCTGCTGGAGATACAGAGACTTGCTCTCTTGCAAAAGCGTTCATCCTTTTATTTTTAGTTGGTGTTTTCACATCACAGAATGGAAAAATACAAATGAGACTATAATCAGCTTTTGGAGTTGTTTAAAGTGAAATGCTTCATTGATATTTTCTTACCATGAATACTAATTCATACTGGATTCTATTTGCTAATTTATATGGTATGTGAATTTAAGATACACCGTGATTTGTTTAAAGCATCCACTTAGTGAGATATTTCAGTAACTTATGGTTTTGTGTTATTTTAATGGTAATTATTGTGATTTTTTTTATTATGTATGAGGAAATAATGCCATTGGCTATCAGTTTTTAGAATAGATTTTGGAATGTCTGTGGTTAATATCAATGATGTGTAAAAAACATACATCTGCTTTTTATTCTTTCCCTGTTTTGTTTCTGTGTTTTTTTTTTTCCTTTGGTTCTGCTTTGCCTTGGGTTGTAAGTTCTGAGGGTCCAGGGTATGTTGTGGCATATTCATTCTGCTTCCTTTCTATAGCCTATTGTTTGTTGTACATAGCTGTGTAATTAGATTTTTTTTTTTGCCTATTCCATGCAGTGGTTGTCATCATCTGCTAGATACCTTGTTTATAGTGCTGTAGTTTAGATCTATCTTGAAGCTGTGTAATTGTCTTATAGTGTATCTTAGTTGGAAAAAACTTTTTTTGCACATTTGAGATATAATTTCTGAAATATAAGACAAAACTGGATTGTATAGTACTAAACAAAACATTTTGATATTTTATAGAGTTTTGTATGTCACTAACAGGAGCATATATTTCCTTTTTCTGTTAGTGCATAATTTGTATGTGCATCATGGAAACACTAGAGTGCTGGATTCTATGCAAAAATGACTAAATATCTGTTTTATGATTATTAGCATTTTGGGACTCAGCCTCTTTAAACTGGCAGAGCCAAAACGACCATTAAAGCCAAGAAGAAAAGAAAGGAAGAAGGTCACAGCACAGAATTTATCAGATGGAGACATAAAACTGTTAGTGAACATCGTTAGAGCTTATGATATTCCAGTGAGAAAACCAGTGATGAGGTATGTTTAAATGCCTGTTTCCAGTACAGATTCATTTTCTGGTTTCTGCTGTTTTGTGGACAGATGAAGCAACTAATGCTGAAATTCAGCCATGTGTGTAGTTTTTATCCTCATGATAAAAACAGATATACATTTATCTTTTTATTAGTAATGAGAAAGAACTGCTGTTTTGAAGTTTGTAGAATGATTATCAATAACTGCTACATTCAAGAAATGTTTTATGAAAAACTGTATTCATCTGCTAGAGGAAAAAAATGTCTGAAAGATAACTTCCAGCTTTGACAACATTATAACTCTGGTAAATCTGATGAATTACACCTTAGGCAAGCCTTCTAGGTATACTCAGAGCCATTTTAATTCATACTATCTTAATTAAATACCTAAAAAAAGTATTTAAAAAATCCATTTTTCATTGTGGGGTACTATATTTGCCTCCTGAGTGTAGCATGTGATCTTCTCCTTCCTGAACTGTTTGTTTCAGTAATGGACTGAGCCTGATGCCTGATTTGGCTCTGACTAATGTTAAAGGTGACCATTACCTTCAGGCACATTAAGAGAATGCCAGCACTGCGTGATGCTGTGTCATGTGGCAATGCTGGAGTTCAAAACAGGCTGGTTCAGCTCCAGAAGCAATGTATTAGCACAGCGTTCTCCCTGTCTCTGTCCCCCCAAAATGAAAACACCTTGCATTTAACTCAAAGGTGTTTTCAAGCTGACCAATTACAGTGTGTACGGAACTGAGCATCTTCTGCTGTTTTATCCCTTTGCTATAATAAAGGTTCTGTTAGATTTCTGTAAATAAGTTCGTACTGAGAAAAGCAATTCATATTAGAAACATGTTGACAGGAGGGAAAAGATGAAAATTTCATTTCAGTGTCAGTATTACAAAAATAACTAAAAGCCCTCCCAGTCTTTTTGCATTATATGATATCTATTTGAGCCTCTTTTATAATCTGTACTGTGGTGTTATTACAAAAAAAGTTTTGGGAACGCTGTAAAAATAAACTTATTAACATTTATTTCACTCATGGGTTGCTGATTGTGTAATATTCATATGGGTTTAATTTTGTTGTAGAAGCCTTACCTGACTATTACAAAGTCTACAGTGTTTATGAATTCTGTGGAGAGTCATCTCCTTGAACTGAAAAACCTGTAGCTCAAGGAGATTGTACAGGGGAGGCAAAAAAAAAGCCTGGGGTTGATAAGCTCTTCAGAAGCAAAGCACTCTTTTGCAATGAGGTTTACAAGAGCTATACACTCACTACTCCTTTCTGGCATTCTTTTAGTGTTATGTGATCGAGTAAATATCTTTCCAAGGTTAAAGTCATAACATAAAAATATCAGAAGTATTTCCAGGATACTGTATGGATAATACAGAATGTGAGGGATTCATAATTTGTAATTTGTTCTTTGTCTTTTGTTGTCTGTTGTCTCGTAGCAAACTCCAACAACCATCCAAATCTTCAAGGTCCTTTAATGAGATGTTTGCGGCCTCTCCATCAGCTCGGAGCCCAACTGATAGCCCAGATTGGGCATTCAACCAGGTATATTACAAAACTGACATTTTCTTACATGAAGTTGTGAGCGTTCCTCTTTTCCACAGACAGGAATCTTCACCATCAGAAAGGTATCTTATTAGTGAGGTTGGTGTGCTTACTCTTTGATCCCCAAAAAGATAGTAAAGCTACAAAAGGTTCAGAGAAGGGCGATAAGGGTGTCGGAAATACGGAATGGCTGCTGTACAGTGAAAAATGGTAGGGCTTTTCAGCCAGAACAGCAGTAACTGCCAGTAGGGGAGGAGGAATATGGTAGAGAGGCACAGAATCATGAGTAATAGAGACTGTGGGTAGGGAGCGACTATTGGCTCTTTCAGTACAAGTGTGAGGGATCATCAAAGGAAGCTGGTAGGAGTTAGGTTCAGAACAAACAGAACGTTGTGATTCTTCATGCAGCAGTTAGTAGGTGCCTAGAGAAGTTGCTTACATATATTGTGGACTGAAGAGGTTTGCTTGCATTGAAGTGAGTATTGGACAAGTATTTGGAAGAGTGACCCATTAGGAGATAGTAAACAGAAAAAGAAAGTCCTTCATCGAAAACAGTTGAAGCCTGGAAGTGTAATGAGAGCAAACATCTTATTTGCCTGCTCTGTTCTTAGTCTTCCGTATGTGTCTTCTGATGGCCGTTTTCACAGCCAGAATTTCAGGACTGGTGCACTCTCAGTCTAAACCAGCCATTCTTAGAGCTGATACTGAAACTATATTTGCTTGCTAAATTCAGCATCTTCCTGAATGAATATGGAGGCCCTTCAGGGTTTTTGCCTGGTTTTCTTATGATTTTCCTTCAAAATTACAGGTTTTTGAAATGTACAAAGGTTCTGCCATATGCATTTGAATGTTAATGAAATGCTCCATTAAGGCATTTTTAATCACATTAGGGGTTTGTTGTGTCTAGTAGAAGTTGCTTATCTGTAATAGGAGCCAGTTCCAGAGACAACCAGGATTGTAGCAGTAGGCTGCTTGGGTTACAGGTAAGAGGATACAAGTGCCCTTTTTTCCACTGGTGTCTGAATTACACGTTCTGTTTCAGTTACCTTCTTTGATTAGATAGCCAGCATCTTTCCCACTCTCAGGAGAAAATGTGGTTTTGCTGGTGTGTATAAATATGTCAAGTATTCTGAATAGACATAATCTTTTGGAAATGCTAACATACAAAATATTTTTAAAAGCTTCATAAATGCTTAGAAGCCTGGGAAGTCCAATATTTAAGGTGTATTAAAGTTTTATCTGGGCTGCACCATCCTGATCTCTACAAAGTATGTATTTATTTTTCTAAATACATGAAAATGTGTAATTAAATATGTTCTGATGAGTTTTTATAGAGATCTATTTCCTTTGTTTTGATCTCTATTTATAGGTTTTAGTCCGTCCTTTTGTAGAAGTTTCTTTTCAGCGAACAGTCTGCCGGACAACAACAGCAGAGGGTCCAAATCCCAACTGGAACGAGGAACTTGAGCTTCCATTTAGGTATGGCAAAATGAAACCGCATTATTCCTGAGTAATAATAATTTCAGTTTGAGCATGCAAATTTATTCAAATTTTCCTGTTCTGTTCAAATCACTTTTTTGGTTTATTTCACCTTTTCAGAGCTCCCAACGGTGACTACAGCACCCATAGCTTGCAGTCAGTGAAGGATGAAGTCTTCATCAATGTTTTTGATGAAGTACTTCATGATGCTGTAGAGGTGAGTTCATAATTGAAGGACAGTGTACATTATGGAATATTATGAGCTCTGTGTGAATTTGACAGGATAAGACACTTCAGTGTAATAGCTTTCACCCTCCTGTCCCTCTTTTTTCTCTATTTTGTCATTCCTTATGATTTTATATCTAGCCAAGACAGCAAGATTGTTAGAGGGAGCCATCTTTTTAATGTTAACCTTTGTCCATACAAATTAAGCTTGTACTGTATAATCTACTGCTAGAGTTGAACATGTGTATGTAATCTATTTTACTGATATTTAATGAAATTTGAGATACTAAAATTGAAAGGCAACATATGAATTGTAATCTGAATTCTGTTCTTCTTAATCAGAATTCTTTACTAAATTCCAGATGAATGATCCAAGTTCTTGTATTTTTTATTAACTATCTTTTTATGCTCTGTCTCATCCTGTTTTACAAACTGTTTTGGGAGGGGGGGGAAACAAAAAAAAACAAAACCAACCAAACCAAAACCAAAAAAAAACCACCACCATCTTTTGGTTGTATATAGTATTTTTTTTTGGAACGAGATAAAAATTGTAAGTACTGGTAACAAGAAATTTTTGTAAGCTGTCAGTGTTGGCATAACTTCTTCCCCTGTTGAAACCAGTGAAAGCTTTCCCAGTCAATTCAGCATGCACAAAAATAGCAGCACTCAACATGCTTGAAAATACAAACCCAAAATAAATAATGTACATATTTCACTGTGAACAGAATTCTGTTCTCAAAACTGAAATAGTATTTCATGAAGCAGGAGGAAGAAATACAGTCTTGAAACCTGGATGTCACTCTCTGTCCCTCTAGCCTTTAGAGAATGTTTGTTGTTGTTGTTGTTTTAAATAACTTCTAAGCTGATCATACTGGATTTGGAAATCCCTGAGAGGCGATACATGTGAAAATAATGCTTCCATCCCACAGGATTTAGTTAGATTTTCATACAATTTTACCTTCAAAAACCTTTTTTAAATACTAGTAGAACATTCCATTAGAAGACCAGGGCTTAATTTATTTTTTCTGAGAAGATGCTTGTGGACTCCTTGTCAGATATTTTGAGTTCTCCATCACAGGTTATACAGAACCCTGACAGGCAAGCACATTGTATCATGGACCATGATGTTCTTGTATTTGTTCAGCATCCAGCATGCTTGAAAGGCATGCAGAATAATCATTGCCATACTAGTAACTGAACTGATTTATAGTAAATTATTAAAACAATACAGAATTTTTATTAATGCCTTGATTAAATTGTTGATTGACTTAAACGACATGAAGCTGTCTTACAAAGTTGTCCTGGTTTTGGCCAGGATGGAGCTAATTTTCTTTCCAGCAGCTACTGTGTTTTGGATTTAGTATGTGAGAAATACTAAACTATGTGTTGAAGAATACACAACTATGTGTTGATAATGTACTGATGGTATTAGTTGCTGCTATGTTATGCACAGTAGAAGTGGGGGTTGGCTGGTGGGCCAGGTACTTTTTCCCTTTTTTCATTTGTTCGGACCTTTTCATTCATTTGGCTGTTTGTTCCCTCACTTGCTCCCTCTGTAACTTGCTGTTCTGGGATGGCTGTGGGGGAATATCCCTGCTCCCTGCCTGCTGCTCGGGACGGGCTGTATCGGTGGTTGGGTGGTGAGAAATTGCGCATCATTCATT
>KL268046.1:4071-27468 GCA_000699545.1 Podiceps cristatus
GCCACAATCAGGTCTCCCCGCAGCCTTCTCTGCTCCAGGCTGAACAAGCCCAACTCTCCCAGCCTGTCCTCACAGCAGAGGGGCTCCAGCCCTTGGATCATTCTTGTAGCCCTCCTCTAGCCATGTATTTTGGTAATCCAATTAGACATCACTCCTTAGCAATAGACACAACCAGCCAACGCTTCTGCTGCTCTCAGAAGTTGTGACACCAGGACAGTTATAAACACTGCGCAAGGCTGGAGATGGCCAGAGCAGCCGTTCAGACCCCATAGCTACTGCTGTTCCTCCCTCCAAGCCATCCATCCCCTGCTCTGACTGGCGTCACTTACTGCCGGAGGTGTGAACGGGACCGTCACTGAGCAGCTACTTCTCCTCGGCTTCTCGACGCCTGGGAAGGGAGCACGCTCCAGCTGTGCAGAGCGCGCACAGCTGTGCAGCTTAAATGGATGCTCAAGTCAGGGCTACCAAGTCCTGGCTGCTGAAGGGCTGCCCTCTGCCGACTCACCCAGGATTGCATGGGCACAGCTCCTCGAAGACGGGAGCCTTGCCAAGTCCAAGCGCTGCCTTTTCCAGACGGGCACCATCCCGGTGAGCGCTCACCTCAGCAGGGCCGAACACTGCTGCTGCACTTCGTGCCCGGGCCGCTGTGCTCCGTGCGTTCACCTGCTGCAGCTCCTGGGGATGGGAGTCAGGGCAGCTGCAGCGTGTCCAGGGCTGGCGGCGTTGCATCCTGTGAGCTCCCACCAGCGTCTGCCTTCATGGAAGAGCATACAAGGGTCTGCAGGGGCCATGGGTAAACTCATCCTTGCACTAAGGGTCACTGAAGTAGTGCTAAGAGGTACCGCTGGTGATGGCGAATCCCTTTAAGCTACCACACTGCCCCCAGCATAACTATGAGCCTCAAAGAGACAGCGTTAGCTCAGCGGCCACCAGATTTTTATAGTTTGTTGAAAAGTTTTCCCAAAGTTTAGGTCCTGGAAAATAAGATACATTACTGAGGATGAGCAACTTAACGCTAGCTGGCAATGTGCACTTGCAGCTCAGAAAGCCAACCGCATCCTGTGCTGCATCAGAAGGATCATGGCCAGCAGGTTGAGGGTTGATTCTGCCCCTCTGCTCTGCTCTGGTGAGACCCCCCTGCAGTGCTGCCTCCTGCTCTGGGGCCTCAGCACAAGAAGGACATGGAGCTGTTGGAGCGGGTCCAGAGGAGGCCACAAGAATGATCCGAGGGCTGGAGCCCCTCTGCTGTGAGGACAGGCTGAGAGAGTTGGGCTTGTTCAGCCTGGAGAAGGCTCTGAGGTGACCTATAGCCGCCTTCTGGTACCTGAAGGGGCCTACAGGAAGGATGGAGAGGGACTTTTTACAAGGGCACGTAGTGAAAGGACAAGGGGGAATGGTTTTAAACTAAAGCGGGGCAGATTTAGATGAGATATTAGGAAGAAATTCTTCACCACGAGGGTGGTGAGGCACTGGAACAGGCTGCCCAGAGAAGCTGTGGCTGCCCCATCCCTGGCAGGGCTTTGAGCCGGCTAGTGGAAGGGGTCCCTGCCCATTCATGGCAGAGGGGTGGCACTAGATGATCTTTAAGGTCCCTTCCCAACCCAACCCAACCCATTCTATGATTTTAGTCTATGATTCTGTCATAAGATCTGATTTAAGAAAATGAAACCAAGAGATACTGCTTCTGAATCATCTGGTGTTAACTATTTTCAGATACAGAACTACAAATTAGACAGAAAGCTACTCCAGTATACCTCTAAACCCCCCCTATTTTTCTTAAAGAGCATTTTTTGTTGTTTTTTCGGTTTGTTTTGTTTTGTTTGGGGTTTTTTTGGGTGTGGGTTTTTGTGGGGTTTTTGGTTGGTTGGTTTGGTTTTGGGGTTTTTTTAGTTGCTGTTGTTTGGTGTTTAATTCTGCCACAGAGAACTGGACAAAGATAAAATCTCCCCTAATCGCTTCAGGCATCCTGTACACCCAGGTGGTGGAGGGGAGAGGGGTCGGGACGTGGTTGTGGGTGCAGGCCAGCAGGAAGTTACCGGGAAGAGCAGTGACAGGTACTGCTGAGCTGCTGCTGCCCGCACAGGCATGGCCAGGGGCAGCAGAACAGCGCTGCCTCAGCCATCTCGCTGCCCGTGCAGGCTTCAGCCCTGACCCCAGGGAGCAGAGCATCGCAAAGACACGTTCTCAGGTCAGAGAACCACTTACAGTAAATTGGGAATATTTCAAGGGGCAGAGGTTTGGGTTTGTTTGACCACTCTTGACAGGAAAAACACCCCAACTGTTTCTTATGTTTAAATGGAATTTCCTCTCTTTCAGTTGTGCCCATCGCCTCTTCTCCTTCCACTGGATTCCACTGAGAAGAGTCTTTACCCCTTCAGGAATTTATACACACAGGTAAGATCCCACTAAGCTGCCTCTTCTCCAGGCTCAACAGCCCCAGCTCTCTCAGCCTCTCCTGCTGTGTGAGATGCTCCAAGCTCTTCATCATCCAAGTAGCCTTTTGCTGGACTCGCTCCAGTATATCCATCACTCTCTTGTACTGGGAACCCAGCACTGCTCACTGAGGTGTGGCCTCATCAGCGCTGAGGGTAAAGCTCACCTCCTCTGAACAGCTGGCCCCACTCTTCTTTGGGCTGGCCCTTTTTTCTGCATCCTGGATTACAACTAGGCAGATGGGAGTGAGGGTATGGAAGTCCAGGGTTTGGTTCAAGAAGCAGAGCTGTACGGTAACGAAGTACTCCCCTATTTATCTTCCTCTGCTTGAAGTCTTTAAAGATCATTTACAGTAACTGCCACACAGAGGATTATTAAGATCTCACACAACTCCCATGAGCATCTCTCTAGCTCGGACAAAGATGACAGCAATTTGGAGAAGGATATACACAGCTGCTGGACTTCCCACTTGAGGCCCAAATGCCACTGCTGTCTGGTCTCAGCCCAGTAATTTACAGGACAAGTCTAAGTGCAAAGGCAGAAGAAAAAAGTGGTAAAATCTCCTTGTTGTTTGTTTGTGCAGACATCCTAGGCCAGCTGGAAAACAGTACAAAGGGGTGACTATCGTTCAAATAAATTATTTTGCAATATACTCGACAGCATGAAGCACTGCACTTAAACCAGGCCAATGTAAGAATCTCTCGCCTTTTCAAAATTTCTCAATGGCATGAAGCACTGCACTTAAACCAGGCCAATATAAGAATCTCTCGCCTTTTCAAAATTTCTCAACTGTGTTACTGCTCTTCAGTATATGATTCCAGACAGCAAAAGCAAGTTGCTACACGGGCAGCTGCGTGGATCTCCTGGTCCTTGTGCAGGAACGCATATACCGGGAGTTGAGGTTGTGCCCATGGCAGGCTGGGGAGTGGTCTGGGCCTTCCCAATTCTGTTTTCTGAACGTCTTGTGTAACTCTGACCCTCCATGGCACGTGTATGACAGTAGATCCATTACAGAGCTCTTCCATAAAAAAACAGAATAAAACTTCCATAAAAACAGAACCTGTTGAAAAACTGAACAACTTGGACACAAATTCACCTAAGCAAAGCCCAGTAGGACTAAAAAGACAGAAACAGCATTGGGACATTTAGACAGACAACCAGAGGAAGTAAGCGGAAAAAAGAATGCAAGATGACAAGAAAATACTGTCAGGCTGGTCAAACGCTGGGACAGGTTACCCAGGGAAACTGCAGTGTCCATCCCTGGAGATATTAAAAGCCCAACCAGGCACAGTCCTGCGCACCTTGCCCTAACCGACCCCGTCAGAAGACAAGCTCTTCTGATAATCACAACATAATGACAACCTTTATTCAGGAGGGTACTTAAGGATACGCTTAGATTTATGCGTGAACCCTACAAAAGCCAAAGAAGTTACAGTGATTGGAAGGACAAACTTATTTGCACAGCTCTAAGCCTAAGCATACGCTCATCACTTACTGCAGTTAAAGAAAAATTTACCCACAGGTTTAAACAAATACTAAGGTCCTTTTCTCAACGGCCTCTTGCCTGTTCTTTTGTATGTAGCACTTGGATTCACGAGCTTTTTGTGTTCTGTTTACTTGGCATTATGTTCTGATCAGACTTTCACACAGAAGCCTGAAGCACTGTCACTAAAGAAAATACAAGAAAAAAAATGACCAGTTTCTAACCACGTGACCTGAAGAGCCTCCATCGTATCTTGGCAGCAGGGCAACACTATTAGCAAAATATTAGGAAAGCAGAAGTAGCAGCTACAGCCATTAGCAGAAAGAACCTGCAATCACGACTCCAGTACCACGTTCTCAGAAGTAGTCAACAGTTCCTTACAGCCTTCCAGTTTGTTCCCACATTCACAAAATGAAGCCATGTGCTTATATGGGTTCTCAAACAAACAAGGTATCTATTATATGTATAACTAGAGAGAGAAAACACATAGAAAACAGACATTGACAAAACACAAATACATTTGCATTGCTCGGTATTCCAGTAAAAAGCAGCATGCAAATTTGCTTCAGGAGACAGCCCCTTAGCATTCACTTACACCCACAAGTTCAACTTGAATGAAGTTTGGAGTGGCCAGTTTCCAACATTTTCCTGAAAACACAGGCAGCAAGTTGTTAACAGCAGGCAAAAATTCATACAGCAGCCTCCCTTGTGCCTGATAAACCAATTCTGCCATGTCTATGGCTAATGCTTGGATTTAATAAATGGCTAAATGGATTTAATTAATGGCTAAATCTTGGATTTAATAGCATCAGCATTACGCTAGTAGCCCAGTTCAGCACTGGTTTCAGTTTGAAAACAAACAAACAAACAAACACACACACACAAACCCAAAGAACTCACTAACAAAAGAACCAAATACCCCACCCTTTCTAACCTGAGGAAACATGACTTGTGCAGCATTTAAAGATCAAATTTTAGCATTACTCATCCACTTGAACAGTTGTATTTGTTCTCTGCACATGCACTGGACTTGATGCCCAGCACTGAAAGAGACAAAGGTGGCAGAGAAGCAGCTTTGTTTCCGTTCACAGCTGCTCGCTGCCAGAACTAACCTGGTTATAGGAGAAATCAGGGGTTGGAGGGAAGAGCTCAGTGATCTGTGGCACCCCAATCAGCTCATTGTATTGATTCTTGGAAAATGACTGAGTGAATTCAGACACGCCTGCAGTAAGGTCCTGTACAATGGCAGTTCCTCAGTTCTGCCTCCTGGGAATTTTCATTTGTATTCTGTAAGCAGAATTCTGAATATATGAATGTCAAGAACTTTGTTAAAGAACAAAAGGTTAAGTAGGCCCTCAGAAGCAGTGCAGAGAGGAACCCTCCAGCACAAGGGGAAGTGGTTTTTTTTTGTTTGTTTTGTTTTGTTTTTTTTAACAGACCTCCACCCATGTTTTGCTTGTGTTCAAGGCAACATCACCTCCCAGTGCAAGGGCACTACCTGATGTACAGTCAGGGAAGGCACCTGACTGAACAAAACAGGTGCAGCAGAGTAACTGATATTTACCTGCAACTTGACATTTAGCTGCAGGGAGAACTTAGAAGCTCTAGACAAGAGCAGAACCCAGCTGTACAATGTACCAGAGAAGCCTTAAGACCCAGTAGCAGATGAGATTAGACAGGCTGCAGCACCACTCAGACTGGAGTATCAGTTAACTGATGCAGCTTTGGGAAAGAGAGGGAGAGGCACTGATTTCTGAACCATTAAAAATCTGCAGGACACTGGGCAAAAAGTATAGAGAATGCTCGATTGCTGCAGAGGAGCACCAGAACTGCGAGTGCTAGAAGCTAAGTATTGAGATATATGTCAGTCAAGTATTTTCCTCCATATTTGCCTTGTTTACTGCCTGCACAAGATCCTGGATAATGAAAAACAACTACCGCCCTTTTTTATGATCACCTGAGTACTTAAGCTGTTGTGTTGGACCTGTTGTTAATAGACCTTTTGGCAGTTACAAGGAGAAACTACAGTTCAACTTAGATCTCCCAAGAAGTCATGTTTAAATCTTAAAAATACCCAAAACATTCAGATCAAAGAGGTTACAGAGAAGACTGCATAAATGTTTAAAACTACCTGCCAAGATGGATGCCATTAATGTTGCAGGATCTCTCCTGAAGCACACTTAATCCCAAATCTGCATCAGACACTGCATCAGCATGCAGTACCAGGTCTTTAGTCACTCTAAAAAGCTGGGCTTGGACCCATCTTCTTATTTCTTACAAGCTAGTAAGTGCTCCTTCCTCCTGTTAATCATTACTTGTTTTTGCAATTGCTATTTTAACTATCATATGGGGAAAGTGACAGGAATGGGATAGCAGGAGGGGGATGACAGCACACCTAAGAAAACCAGCATCCACCCAAAACTCAATGCAAAGCCCATATTCCTTTTCTTCCAGTCTGGGCTTCCAGTTCCAGAGACAGGAAGGCCACCTGTGCCAAGACACTAGAAAAAAGGTACCCGTAAGCAAAGTGATGGGTGTTTGTACTGCACAAAGCAGCTTCTTGGCTTGCATTTGTTACTAAATATGTAGAACGTCTACAGCAAACTCCAGAAGTGTCTGGGATCAGCCGAGGCAGGAATCACAGTTAATTAGTCTTTTACATATATAACACCTATTACAGAAACTCATTTTTTGGAGTCACAAACCAAGTGTCATCTTGTGTCATCTCCCCACTTCTGTCAATTCAGTGGAGCTCAAAGTAACAAAAAAATTATGAGAGAGTTTAGCTTGCCTCATCTATACAGGTATTTTCAAATCTGAGAGTCAAACTTACTCCAAGTGTGTCAACTGAAAATAGTCTTAGATAGTATGTACCATTTTTGTATTTATTTTGCCTGATGACACATCCCTTATTACTGTCTTTCTTGTTCAAGCCAAGTAAAAAAGAATTAAAAGAGCGAGACTTGTCTCCTGCCTTTGTTCTTCCACTAATGGGAAGGAGAGGATTCTTTACAAACTTTGCAGTCTCCTCCTCACACAAAACTATCACATAACTATTCTTAATTCTGCTTATTATCCAGTTTCAGTACTTCATTCCCTATTGCTTCAGAAAGAAAGCCGTCATCAAAAAAGTAACAAGATCAGGAAAAATAGAACTCAAAAGTTAATAAGTGCATGCAAGATCAATGATCCAAGAAACAGGTCAAAACTACTTAGACAAAAGGCAAATTTATAAACCAAAATGGAAAAGCAGCAACAATTTCCAAGTGTGTGACCAAGTTTAATGATACATCTGTCCTCTGAAACACTTGACCATCAATAACATTTCATGGGTTAAGATGCCCAGAATGTTACTTCATAGGTGTTTTATACGAATATTTACAAAGACTTTCAAAATTCAGTGGCACTAAACAAACGAGAAGAACTTAAAACTTTAAGCTACAATGCTTAAAAAATGTAAACAGTTTATTTTACATGGTTGTAAAATATAAGAACTTTCTAATGCAGCTTAATTTTATCTGGAAGGTGAATATATCCTGGTGCCCGTGAACAAGGAATGAATTTTTTACACAAGTATTGTGCTCCAGTGTGCAAAAATTATATATAAGAAAGGAATCTAAAGTCCACAATAATTAAAAGACAACAAAAAAAAAAACAAATCACATCCCGAAGTTGAGAAATTTATAAAAACATTTACACATGGTTGCTGACCCATCAAAAACTTGCATAACTTAAAATTCTGAACAATAGCTACTACAAATTCAAGATCTTTCTCAAATGGAATTTTGTGCAAAGAGACAAATCATTCAGCATTTTCCCAGCCATACTCCGACCTTCCCTTCCTGTCCCCATCCCTGACATCTAGTGGCCACAAGCACTGCTAAAACCCTTTTGATATATATTCAAATTAGTGCATGTAACCAAAAGGCACACACATGTGTGAATACGTTTTTCGTGCAGAAACCTGTGCAGGTTCACAATTACGTTGCAAAACAACTGTTCTTAGAAAGTTTAATGTTTGGCAGGATTATTCTTACACATTCCTTCCTATTCTACAAGCCCAGGTGTTAATAGGTAGACACTGCTTTCCAAGGATCCAATATTTGAGTAGCCTTAAAATAAAGATTTAAAAATAAATCAGCCTGTAACATTATTATATTAGATACTTTGCTTTTGCCCACATTATTTATGGAATTTTAATCCCACAGTACCATAGCTTTATGCTGTCAGTTGCAAAACAACTAAGATACATATTTCTTTTTGTTAATGAAGACTTTGATTGCTCCAGTAAAGTCAGCCGATAAAAGCACTTCTGTGTGATCTGTCTTCAAAGCTCCTTAATAAGGAAAGAGAATAAACTGTTAGTTTATTTTAAAAAATAATGTAAAAATCAAGTTCTCATTAAAAGACAAGCTATCACTGTGACACTCTCCTTCCTCTATCATATTCTTGTTATCTAGCCAATATTTCAAACACCTGCATTTCTAGGAGAGGGATTTTTCATTATATATTGGTACAGCTCTACCTCCTAACAGCTCAAGCATAAAACCAATAATCCTAAAGTACCCAGGATAACAGCTATGGCCCTCACTTCACATTCTCTCAGGTTTTAAGAATGCAACAGCTGCCAAAATGTTCAACTGCTAAGGTAGGAATACACATCCATGACACTGCAAGGACTTTTCCTCTCAAGAAACCTCCCTCCCAGATTAAAAGTATTCTTCATAATCTTTTTCTCCTCATACTATAGTATCAAGCAGAGTTGCTCTTAAACACCTACCAGAGGGTATGGTATCTGATGTTTCAGAATCTTCTTCCTTACTTTCAGCTTCTTGCTTTTCAGAAGTTTCCAGTGACACCATCAAACCAGGATTGGGAGCAAAAATCGCAGATGTGACCACTGCATTGTGCGCTTCGGAAAGACAATCCAACTTTGATTACCTTGTTTCAAGGAATTGTTAATTTTACAAGAACAGCAGGCATAACTTTTAGTAAATATCCAAGAATCTCCACGCTAGTGGCACCAGATAAGATCATCATTCAAGGAACAATTGTCATTATTTTATAAACTTAGGGATCTCAGAAGTTACTGTAAGTGCCCAAAACAAACTGGCAAGAACTCCAAAACACATTTGATATAGACATGGTCCTGCATTTCCCATATTGTGTGTCTATGAGATAAAAGACAGTTGCTCTTTTTTTTTTCCTAAAATCCTGCCATGAAAGAAAAAAAATGTTTGCATTTGTTTTCAAGGCCATTTTTCCATAAAGGATCTAAGGATTGATAATTATTTTGATTACTACACTTATACAACCAAGTTCTGCCAGCAAAACATTACATTCACTCAGAATCTCTTACTGAAGCTGGACAAACTCTGTTCCTGTGGACAAGGTTTTCTGACAGAGTCCTCTTAATATCCACTAATTACAATGCATCTTGCTAATAATTTGTTCAAACTAAATTAATAGCACTGCTGAGCAAATAAAAACTAGAAGATAAAAATATTTACTTTTTGAAATCATATGAGCTTCAATAGAACAAAGATCAAAAGTTTATTTTTACCTTTAATGCCTTCCCAGAAGTCATTACGGTCTCTTCTTACAGATGTAAACTTGCTCAAGTCATGGTATGTACTCCAAATATAAACATATTTATCTTCTGAACCACTTACAATGTAGGTAAAGTCATGGCTAAAGATTCAAAGGAGGAAAAATATTACTTTTGTTACCTGTTCAAGCAACCATTACAATAGCTCCAGATGACTTGCGGGTTTACACGTGTAATCACGCCAAGTTCACAATTCAAAATGATCCTTTATTTTACTGACTGCAGCTCAAAAAAAAAATACAGAGTCCTTTTATGAACGTGCCTGCAAGCTTCCTGGGGCTGTCCCTCTGGAGGAAAAAGTAGTTCTGAGGAATAGCACACGGAAGCTGTTCTCCCACAGCTTCCAACATAGAAGAGGGTTAATCTAACAGCTACACTCAACAACAAGAAAATGGCATAACCTTTCAGTGCAATTTGCATCTGTTTAAGTCTGAAACCTGTGTGAACACCTGAGACTGTGTAACAGGAATTGTTTACAATACAGTCATCTGCAAAATAAAAATCCACACAGGTGGAAGATGAAAGGCATTCAACAAGACTGTAACAAGATGATGTATAATGCACACTGTCAGAGACAAAACAGTATCTGCAAATCCAACTCAAGAATTTACTTTTAATTTATCTACTGCATGAGTATGCCATATATCTAAAATCTTAATACTAACTATGCTAGAGCTCTGTAAGTAGAGATGACTTAATTTGGGAAATTAATCTTGAGCAAAGGGGCTGGACAGAGGTCCCTTCCAACCTCAGCCATTCTGTGAAATACTGGGGTGGCCTTAAAGATGCTTTCAAAGGCCAACAGCTCACAGTCAAGATTAAACTTGGCGTTATTCCTTAAGCACTGCCACCCTCCTCTGCGCAAAAATCCAGGTTAAACAGATACCCAAGTGTTTTTTCCCCTTTGGCTTCTGCAAGACGAAGTGGGAACAGAACATTCTTCTCCCTCTACTCCTTCTTTTCTGCTACCGTAAAAGCCAGTATTTCCATGGCAGTCACAGTAACATACTCCAACTCAGAAAAGTATCTTAAGCCAGCACACAGAAAGAAGAAAAGAGTTTTCCAATTCAGATTTCCAGGCTGTTTTCTGACAGTGAGGATACACAGGCAGTGACCAACAGCCTTGGGCAACAGTTGGATGACCAACATACCTGCAAAAATACCTGACGAAATTAAAGAAATAAAACCTATTTATCACAGGGGAGAGAAAAGAGGTGGTGTCCCAGCCCCACCAGTTCTAGCACAGTTCCCGCATTTACAGCAATAGTAACGGACATGCATTGTACTGTCAATACAAAAGGATTCACTCATTCACAGAAGCTCCCTGCTCACTTGTCATTTTTGACCAGACCCTTCAGCTACCTTTGTCTTCTGAGCCAAGTGACATTTCAGAGGCTCAGTTTCATACCAAGGTAAATAGATTATTGAAACAAAAGCTTCTGTACTTCAGCCATAGTATTTCCAAAATCCAACAACCCCACTGCTGCCATACTGTCTTACCTAAAGCTGGCTTTGATTTGGCTGCTGCTGTTGACATAACCTTTGTACTTCATAGATAAAGACAGATCTCTTAAGTCATACAATCTGATTCTGGAATCATTCGATGTCACTAGTATCTAGAAATAAAATTCAGAAGTGGAAACCATTAGCATGCTCAAGAAGGAGCAACAGTTCATTCAAACAATCAGAATTCCATTCTTTTGACAAAAAAAAGTGACATAGACAAAGAACAGGACCGAAGAAGCAGAACAAGATTTAGAACAATGATATTTTTCTTTCTGGTCTTCTGTCAATAGACAGAAGACAACTTCATTGTCAAGATCATCCGAACTGGTCTGAGGCAGAACAGCTGCTCTTTACTGAAGTAAAATATAGGCCCAAAGAACAGTCATCAATTTGCAAAGGTTATTTTGGAACACATTCTACAACAACATAGCAGAACAGCTGTTCCAATGAGGTAAATTTCGGAAGAGGCGCAACCTATCAATCACAAAGCACGGTTCAGAGGCCACCATCTACTTACTACGTAAACAAACTCAGCTTTTTTTCTTGGTTGAAACAAGTTTGCTTCCTTTTCACGTTTTTCAGATCAGAAGCTTAAACGTACTTGGAAAGAACAGAGTGGTCTAGGAAAGGGCTGTCAAAAGGCGTAAGGACATTCAGCTGATCAGCCCTTTTATGGTACCTTGGAAGTGGAGCGGATTGCAGGCTAGTAGTAAGTCTCAAGATGATGCTAGCAAAAGTGTATAGAGGAGTAGCAGACAAATACTGACTCCTACTTATCTAATCATTTTATGCAACAAAATTGTGACAACTCTTCGAACACTATCACCAGCAGATTACAGAACCTCCTATTTGTTTTCAAAAGAGTTCACACTGAGCTGTGTTTCATTACATCATCTAACATGCCAACGCACAGCACCTGACACAAACCCAAAGGCACTACTGATTTTTACATCTTCTGCATGTCTTTGGAATTAAGTCATTTCTGTGTCATTGGTAAGAGTACAATATAGATGATAACAATATAGATGATAACCGCTGGTGATCTGCTACTCTATTATAGAGCCAGCTGTTGACCCCCTATCACCCCTGTATCACCCCCGCACTTTGTATACAAGTGAGAAACTCTTCAGCTTTAGATTATGACTTTAATACTCAATAGAATGTTTTTTCTGCATCATGAGAATTTGAACCTTTCAACGTAAGACTTCAGTTTAGACTGAAGCTAAACAAAAAGACATTCTGGAGAATGTCATTACATGACATTACATTGACCAAAGCATAACGTTATTTAAAAAAACCTCCATTTTACCACTATTTAGTATTCACAGACTCATAGAATGGTTTGAGTTGGAAGGGACCTTAAAGATCATCTAGTTCCAACCCCCCTGCTATGGGCAAGGACACCTTCTGTTAGACCAGGTTGCTCAAAGCCCCATCCAACCTGGCCTTGAAGTCATTAGTCTAAATCAGCAAAGAGTAGTGCTCATTTCACTAGTGCTAGAAGGCTTCTGTTTTAAGTCAACGGCTATAAACAAGACTTAGCAAAAACTTACTAAGCATTAGATACAAATATCAGAATCCAGTATTGAGCCAAAGTTGCACTGAAAGAGAGTACCTTATTCTCTCCAGGCAAGGGTTCGATGCCAGTAATTTTTCTTCCAACTCTATTTCGGCCTCTGGTAGAACGCACATGTATTTGTGTATGGTACTTCAAGTGCTGAAAAGATATTAAAATTTATTCTAATTTGAAATAATTGCTTTAAACTAATTTGCTTCAAGTTCTAGTAAGCTTGTTTCTTGATATTTAAAATAAGCGTAACACTTAAATCCACATAAAAAAATACACAGTCAAAAAGTTTTTACCTCTGTGTCATAGAAGATGCATCTTCCATCGTATGTGCCTATGACTGCGTACTTGCCATTCTGGCAGAAGTTGGCAGCTGTAATCAATTTTGTCTGCCCATCTACTTCATTCCATAATGCCACTTTTTTGTCAGGAATGTTCCAGAGTCGGAGTTTCCCATCCAATGAACCACTTAAGAAGTACCTGTCATCCTAAGAGGACAAACTACATTAACCTTTATTTATGCCATGAGTATGCCCTGATTTCCTTAAAACCTTCCCACTCTTTTTCCAAACATCATCTCTGCAGAACCTCTAAAATAAGAGCTCTCAGGTGAACTAATGTTTAAGAAGGCTGAAAAAACAATGTTAAAATTATTGGCAATGGAGTTCAATTTCTTACAGACTTTTCTCAAGATTACATCTGCAGTATGTATATCTCAGGACAGAAAATTGTTCAGTTACCACAGCTACTTTTTACCCTCTCAACATGAGTTAGAAAAATACTAACCTTGTCAGGAGTTGAAAACTCCTTCCAGAGTTCCCAATATATCTACCAGTTATGTACAGTCAAGGAACACTGAAAAACACTTTTCCTCTACTTATGTTTTATTAATAATTAGGAAGCTACTTTACAGTATATTTTAGAATCATCAAATAAGATAGGTTGGAAGGGATGTCTGGAGATCTGGAGGTCTCTGGTCCAACTCCCCTGCTCATAGCAAGGACAGGCTCAAAAGTTTGATCAGGCCGTAGAGTTACATCCTGCCAAGTTTTAAACATCCCCAAAGAGTCTGTGGTCTCTGGACAGTCTGTTCTATTCCCTTATGGTTTTTTCCACTAATATTTAATCACAACAACTCCCATTAGAAATTCTGACTTTTTGCAAAGTTACTCAAAACTATACCAGCTGTGATGTTATAGACAATTCACTTTTCACATCATGCCTACAAACAGTTAAACCACATGGACACTCCTGGTGAAGTTTAGTGAAGATGAACACTTAAAGCGTGGAATATTATCCCATAGGGATATTTTTAAAATGCACAACCTCTATTTTCTTTTTTCTTTTTTTTTTTTTTTTTGAAAATAAAGGAGGATGACTCATTAATTTCAAATTCTGCCTCTCTAGAAGAAAGCAAGCAATTGCACTTACCCTTGGATGGAATGCTATAGCAGTGACAAAGTCTATATGCTGGAAACAACAAAGACATTCTCTTCTTGATATGTGCCATAATCTGACAGTTTTGTCCATAGAAGAAGAAAGTAAGAAGTAATTCTGTGAAACAAGATAATTCCATGATTATTAATAGACACAAATTCCAAATAGACGTGATTATTAAGAGACACAAATACCAATTTCTCTGTTGCCACGACATTCAACATTCTATCCTTTCAGATATAATGTTTTATCCAAATTTTCATTACTGATTGGTGCTTTCTTTAAGCCCAATACACTGATGCTCAGTCACAGAAAATTTTATGGAAGAATCTCAATGGAAATGTTAACTACTTATAAAGTAGTTAAAGTATTCAGAGAAGAAACAGCACAATAGGCTTCAGGGAGGGGGTGAGCGTCTCTCCTGCCTAAGATCCTTCAGCCAGACTGTGTTCTTAAAATTGTAACTGTATTCCAACATGGAGAATTAACTGAACAAGCTTTATGTGAAACATTTTGAAAGTTAAAATCAGAGAGTTTCCTTGTGCTTAAGATACAGGTATATATCCAGCAACTTTAGAATCTGTACACTGCATAAAAACAGTGAAGCGTACTGCAGACAAGAAAAGCGGTAACACCATACATCAGAAATCACACAGCTCATCGGAAATTCCTTCCACTCTAAACAATTTAACTCCACTATTGAATACAGAACTGTAATTGTTACTAGCTTGATTTTATTTTTTTTTAAGATAACTTTTAATTAGAGAAGACCGAGAACTTTGTTCATTTTATCCCAACTATTTCAGCTGGAATAAGGATTGTCTCTACAAACCTTTTCTCTTACTTCAATGAGAGTTTCATATTGTTTAGAGGGATGGCAGTGGCAATCGACAAAAGAAAACAATGGAAATGCAGGACAACTGTGTAGTCTGTATTAAGGTGCCTTACCTTAGACCAGGAAAGATCAAGAAGATCTGCTGTATGACCCTTGTATTTGCAAAACGGTCGTTGACGAAACGGGGCATTTTTATCATCTGGGTCTTCATCAACTCCACTGCAAATCTATCAGAGAAGTGTACAGATATATTAGAAAAATATTAGCTGGAAAACTTAATAAAGCAATTACTGCTTACCACAAGTACAGGGTCAATAATTTGAAGAACAACTCTTACCACTTTAAAATAAACAACACTGCACTAAAACAACCAAAGTCAATTTCAAGTACAATCAGCTGTGAAACATCATCTTGAGATTCCAAAATTAGGAAGCTCTACATTTTCCATCCATACAGTTTTTACTCAGTTGGGTAAGTTTGACAGCAATTTAAGCAAACATCTTAATTTAAGCTTTCAGAGCAAAGTACATTGATCTTGAAAACTGCATTCCAATTTAGAATATAAACTGTGAGTTAAAGTTTCCATGTTTCTAGTGCATATCAAGAATGTTAACTTCCTAATAAGAGACCCTTTCAGAATAAACAGGTACAAAATAAAGCTAGAAGTTCCTCATACAAAAGCTCTCCAGCAAAAGCAACTCAAAACAACATCACTGGTGTGTGTGGCCAACTAAGCATATTCACTTACCTAAGGTAAGGAAATACCCACCTCCCCCTCTGCCAAAACAGTGTACATTAAATAACACAACTGCTGAAACCTTTGCTTAAACCCCATTTTTGTCATGTTTTTGATACTACTGGAAACCAAATACAGGAAAAAAAAATTAATACATTAATTTTAATGGCATACTTATTAAAGCATTTGAACACTCTACAAGTAACAGTGTCTTAATACTTTTGGTCAATCATGTTCCAATTTATTCTACACAGATGTGAAAAAATTAAAAACGCCAGGTTTTACTATGCTTCTGAGTATCCCATTGTTCAGCTTCCTCAGAAAAGACATCACCAAGTCAGATGTTAACCTTAAATAATGGTCTGAGGCAAAACACTAAGACAGGAAATTCAACAACGTGGGGGGCGGAAATTCAATCCCTTCAGCATTTCACTCAGAAATCTACTCTGGAATGCAAGTCACCTGGCAGAAGGCCACAGCAAAGCTAGGCTGATTTCATAATGCATCACGTTTAGCGACTTGCTTTCTTGCTTGCACCCCATACACATGATAACCGTATTTGAAGATGTCTATTGATAAGACAGTTTGTCCATGCCTGACAGACATAGACCAAGAACTCGTTAAGGTGTGTTTGGATAAAGCAAAAACAAAGATCTGGTGTTACAGAACGTGACCCCCCTTCTCCTCTTCCCCTCCCAATATCTAGTGTACATACCCCTGCGTCAGTATCAGACTTTGAAGAATTCAGGCTTTCTTGAGATGGGGAGGGAGAGACACGGCCTAAAACACAGACAGAAACACCATGGTCAGCTCCAAGTTCCCAACTAACTACAATTTCTAGTGCTCTAGAGATGCATAGAAAGATACCTTCTGTGTTGTACTTCATTCGCATGTTATTGAAATAGTCAAAAGCGTTCTTTAAAACCCATATTCTTACTACGTTGTCCTGTCCTGCAGATGCAAGTAATCGACCACAGTGAGAGAATTTCATTGTCCAAACAGCACCCTGTGAAAATAAAAAGGTCATTGTTTAAGTTACATAAAGTGCCCTTCTATGATGTAAATTGACAAGATTTAGGATGAGAAACCAGAAGTAAAATAAACTGTAGATTAAAACACTGAAAAGTAATTGTTAAAACTGGTGGGTTGAGCAACAGTTTGAAAGAAGCGGCCCACAGGGCAGATTACTACAGGAGAGGAGTTAAGGGAGCTCAGCGCTACAACATCATCTTACAACAGTCAGCAAGCCAGAGTTCTGAGTGACTTCCCAGCTGCTATTTGATTTGTAGAACTGGCAAGTATTTGTAGCTGCACTTGAAGTTAGCACTACCTGTGCTAACACCTTTTTTTCTTTTTTTCCTTTTTAAATAGAAAGCGTGCTTGGTTACATTGATTCTGGCAACCAAGATGAGTACTACATACGTTTACATACATTTTCTAAGTTCAGAACTGGCATGAGTGTCGTGGTTTAACCCCAGCCAAAACTAGGTACCATGCAGCCACTTGCTCACTGCCCCCCTTCCCTCCCCAGTGGGGTGGGGAGGAGAATCAGAAAGAAAGGAAAACTCGTGGGTTGAGACAAAGGAGTTTACTAGGACAGCAAAGGAAAAAAAAATTAATAATGACAATAAATATATAATGATAACAGAACATACAAAATGAACGATGCCCAACTGGTCACTGCCCAATGTCCCAATCAGTGATCCCAGAGTGAAACCGAGAGCGATCTCAGAATAGTGATTTCCCAAGGAGCGATCCCAGAACCCAAGTTCCTGAGAGCAAGCAAGGGAACAAACGAACAGGGCCTGGCCCACCCGCCAACCCTCACTTATATACTGGGCATGACATCTATGGTATGGAATACTTTCTTTGGCCAGTTTGGGTCAACTGTACTGTCTATACCCCTCCCAGCTTTTTGCACCTGCACATTAGAAAACCTGGGAAGCAGAAAAAATCCTTGATCTCTTAGCAACAACTAATAACATCAGTGTATTATCAACATTCTTCACATACCAAATCCCATACTAAATCTAAAACACAGTAACTACTGGGAGGAAAATTAGCTCTATCCCAGGCAAAACCAGGACAATGAGGATTTTGCAAAGCCTGCAAAGACAGCAATTCTTTCTCCCTTGCAAAATCCAAAGAGTCAGTACTCAATAAAACACAGTAGCACACAAGCAATATTCCATTTCCTCCCATTATTTAAAGAATAGTTATTAGGCCTTTGACTCCAGCAACCTCGCATCCTTTTAGGATGCTTTTGGAGAATTTCCTAGGTTTTAAGAAGTCAATGATGGCATGATGGAAACTAACACAGATGGATTACCAGTAGGACTGGAAACTTTAGCTGTGGATGACAAGCTTGAACTCTCCGGTCACCAAACTGATTGCTGTAAGTCATTATCCTTAGCCTAACACTTCAAGATGGGGGACTGTTTCAATTCTTGTCAGACAGTTGCTGTCAGCAGAAAAATCTGGGAAGTGAGGAGTACTAGAATGTATTCCAGACTCTGCAGGGGAGCATGCACCTTCCAACGGTGATGAATAGGTAGTTTTTCTGCTTCATTCTCCATAGGCATCTCTGCAAACATATCCTGGTCTCTCCCCTCCTTATCACTCTGATCCACACACTCCATTAATCTCTCCCCACTTTTGCCTCCAGAACCTACGTGGTATTTCTGTTCAATACTTGTGTCCTATCTCTAATAGGCAGACTAGTTTATTTGCTGCTGAGATGGTCAACCTTGCTGCTCTGTGCTCGGTTCTGGTAGCAGAAGCCTATTTCAGCCTAAATTTGTCATCGCGGGAACCAAGAAACCAAGTACTTCTCAATACCAAAACTCTTCAAGGAAAAGCTCTGGAGAATCCCTGAAGCCCAAGTATCTACAGACTTCCCCCCGCCCCGAAGATCTGATCAAACCAACCAAATTTTCATTTTTTGCCAAAATACTATTTTCCAGAGTGAAACTGCTCTTCAAGAAGAATAAACCTGACAGTTATTTCTGGAGGTCACAAAGCAGATGAAAACTAAAAGTTGAATCTCAGGCTGAACAGATTCAGTAAAACCACAGCTGAAATTTGAGACCTACCATATGTTCTCCACTGAGATCCTGAACAACTTTAATTTGTTCAAAATCATAAGGTCCCTTGAAGCCATGTGCTGCTTTGAACTTAACTGGTCTTGTATATGGCATCCCTTCATCATCACTGGAAGAGGGATCATCTTGATCTGTATGGAAGACTACGAGGAACACAAATTCAGCATTACATATTGCAGTACACATTTAATCTATTAGTAAGCAATTGCCAATGCCTTTCAGTAGCAGATTAGTCTTGAATTGGCAAATTTTTACAAGCAATATTAAGATCTTAAAGCTAAATAAGACTACTGTTGCATCAAAGTCTAAAAATGCACCTACACTAATTTTAGGTTGCAGTGAATCCCAAGCACTGAATGTTCAGAATAAGAACTGCTGTCCATTTTTGTTCTGCACCTTGCTTTGTATCAGCTCTTGCATTCAGCAGATCGTGCACCAAGTGATTTCCGTCAGTTTAACGCGCGCTGAAAAATATCCATTTCATTGTATTGCTCTCTTCTAACTGAATACGCTGAAATGACCTGATGATTTGCCCATAAACCATAAGAATTGCAGAAGAGCTGGGGCAAACAGCCAGTGGCAACATACGATGCTAAAGTGCAGCAGTTCTATGGCACTTATCTCAGGCTGTAGTGAGATAGACTTACTGCAGTGCCAGAAGTCTGTCTGAAAGAGACACTGATAAAACAAGAAGGGCAGAATTTAGTTATAGCTGGGAAATCTTCTAACAGGAGCTCAAGCTATATGAGATTTCTAATCACGGCACTGGTTGTCAGCAAATGATCTGGTTTTATTAAAGTAATGAAAATAACCCTCACTTCTGCCTTTGCTGGAGTAACTTTTCCAAAAAGTTTACATCTTGATATCCAGACAGCTGTCTAACTGCACAACAGAGATTACAGTATTCAGCTGGTTTAGCTGAAAGGGTCTCTCAACTACTACTTTACAAGAATTCATCCTTGTAACCTGCTAGTCTCAGAAAGCCTACTAAGCTACAAGCTTTAACTCTAAAAAGCCGTATCAACTGTACAGTGGTAGTATACAGCAGTATATGTCCCTCAGACATCTTTGATTCCTAGAAGCCCAAGGATAAACAGACTACCCTATTAAAAAAAAAAAAGTCAGTGCCACTGACCTTCATCTCGAACACTCTTAACTTTATTTACAGCACGTTCACCATATTCTTCAGCAAGGTGCTTTGCTCGCTTTACAGATTTGCCAAGAAACTTTTTCAGCTGGGTCCTTAAAAAGCAAGGGCACTTTTTCAACATATAACACTGGGAAATTCTCATTTTTTACTATTATGAATCAATACCTTTGATTTGAAATGCAATATTTCTTTCCATTACTGCTTCTTAAAATAAGCGTTTAATTTGCAACAGTCATGTAATCTTCAGTTTAACTGCAGAGCAATGGGCTTACATAAATTCAGGTATCACTTGTACTTAACAGTTAACTTGTTCAGAAGTCAGAAGGAAGCTTCAGCTTAGAAAAACAAATCCTGCCTTTTCTTTGTAAGGACATAAAATAGTATCTTACGTTTTCTGTTTTAACCTCCCTCCATCAGTATCAGTTTGCTGTGCCTGCATTTTGTCTTCATCATCAGATTGTGCTGCGTCGTTACTAGGAAATACAGAAGTGATAGTTTAACATGAAATCTTAATGAATCTAAATTGAATGAAACATTAGTAAAGTAGGATCTGCATGTTAGGATCTGTCTTAATTCCTTCTTCTAACACATTGGAAAAGCATGGATGTGACGTTAATCAAGTAATAAAAGAAATCTTTCAATCCTTAGGCATCTTCATGCTAAAACTGTATACCCTCTCCAGGTGCCAATCACACATTACTTCCTTCCACAAATTACAAACTTAAGCTTATTGTGACACATCGAAAGCCAAAAGCAGACAGAATACATTATTAGTAACGGTAATATGTCACTCACTGTGTTCTCATACCTTGCTTTCCATAGATCAAATAAATTAATAGAGGTTAATTCTGAAACAAAAGTCTGTACGCAGAAGAGTACAGTTCTACAGAGGTGAGCTTTTCCACGATAATTCAGCAATGCAAAAAATTTTAAGATTGTCTCACATATAATTCATATAAATCTAGGCCTTTGAAAAAAACATCTAGACTGGCAGGATTTCCTGATCATTAAACTGCATTTTTCCAAAGTTTACAAACAGACAGGGTTTTAAATATCAGAAGGGCCTAAAGCCTTGTTGAGAACAGGAAAACCTCAAAGTAGTCAGCACCACTGATGACTGCAGATCTTCAGAGCACCAAAGTCTACTAAATTAAATACTGAAAAAGCTACAAGGGGTGGTAGCATGAACAACATACAGTACTTGAACATAAAACCATGTTTAATTCCGTATAGAAATAACATTTAGCACATCAAGTGGTAACTGCAGTTCAGCTGGATTTTCAGGCATATTTGCCTGTTAAGTTCCAGTAATATCATCAACTCTTAGTTACCTTAAAAGAATTCAATAAACAGCCCAGTTCATAGAGAACTGGGAATTGGCACCCAAATTAATCAGAGACAGATGGACTGGGAGTCTCTTCACTTGCATAAAAGAGCAGCCTCCATATATGCAAAAACTACGAGAGCAACAGTATCAGAAAAAGCTGAAAGCTATCATCGTTCATACCTGACGTATTCCTTAGTTCTCCTCATGATATGCAAAGTTAGGGGATTAATGCCTGTTGGCAACTTTTCTTCTGCCAAACTCAGGGGTATTTCTTCACCTGTATCAAGGTTTTTTATCATTACACTTGCTAGAATTTCCTATGGAAAAATAAGATGTGAAATCAAGATGACTTGATTAGATTCCAAAACCTAGAGCAAAATATATATCATGTGATCTTACAGATTATTTATCTTAATGCGAAATTCTGTAGCTCACTATATATTTATTTTACAATGACTAAGTTTAAGTTAAAATTGCCTTTAGTGTGTTAGCGCAAACATTATCAACCACTATACACGTCATCACAAGCTTCAATTTCATAAATCAGAAAGGCAGCTATAGAGACATCAGCCACTGCTTGACACCTTCCATGCTAATATAAAACATATTATGTAAAAGTCATTGAAGTCTTCCCCTTTCAGCTACTCTAACAGCTGTAGTTTAGATTTAATCAAAGACAACCTTTACCTACAGACAAAAAGCATTTAGACCTAACTAGTACTACACAAAGGAAAAGGTTTGTTTGGAGCATTTCATGAACAGATACATCTGTTCAGCAATAATAAAAAAAGCTATACACAAATAAAAACTGGCAGCAGCCCGATAATAACAACTTCCATCAATCCTGATGATGTTAACTCAATAAACTATTTTTTAATATTAGGAAAACCATTCTCCTATTGCTGACTCCTTCCCCTTTTAGATGCATGATAAAACACCAAGTTTGCTGGTTTTCCCTCACACTGAAATCTTGTGTGTGTTTGCACAGCTACAAGCACTTCAGATCTATTACAGCTCACACTTTCAAACACTAATACCACATATGACTTGGGGACCACAAAGTGTTCAGGCGGACAAAGCCAGCATGCCATCACTCCTGTTTGCATCCCTGGTCACAGTATATAGTGGTCCAGAGCACGGAGTGACACGTGACTACCCCAATTCATTTGACAGACTGGAAAAGCAAGCACAAGAATGGACTACGTACAAGCCACATGCATTAGTACCTCATCTGTGAGCTCTCTTCCAGAATTAGACCTGGGTCTTTGTGGTCCAAGTACTTCATTTGTTGTTTGGCCATCAGCTGCTTTCCCATTTTCCTGAAATTTTGCAGACATAGAATACATTATGTCTACTATCACACTACAGTAATAGAAAATATTACAGTTATTGAATTTATAACCATTTCCCAATACCTGTGCAGTGACTATTTTATCTCCACTTGTTGCACTTGCCAAATCCAAAGAAGGCTGAGAATCTTTGGGCATGACCTCTGTCACTGTACTTGTAGTTAAAAGACCACCAGCTGTGAAGTTCTCTCGAGAAACTGAAGAGATATTCATATTAGAAACAAGAGCATAACACTTGCCATAGACAGGGTACAGATTGCTAGAAACCTATCATCACAGTTACACTCCTGAACACCCTTTATGATGCGTTTGATTTTTTTAATCATCAACTGCCACCAAATCTGCCTTGTCAGTTATATTTCATATGTAGCTGAAGGCACAGGCATGATTTCACAGTTAGTCCTCTTAAGTTTTATCAACAAATATATATATATTTTTGTTTTCATTATAATCCAGGACTACTCATTTTCATAAGACCTCAGTCTACATCTTGACTTGTATTTCTATGCTAAACAGATTGTACACATTTTATTTGAAGTGTGTAACTTTTTTGTTTATGTGTCAATGTGGCCTCTTCTTGCTACAGAAGTAGCTATTTTGGTAGGAAGCCTTAGTTTGCAAGAAAGTCTATGAATTAGGAACACTGTAATGCAAAAGGGTATTTCTCCATTATAAGCAGCTAAGACTGTTGAAGATTTTTTTTTTCCCCATTTACATGTCAACTAAACTAAAATCACGAGATTGAATGATTCTTCACTCGAAACACAAAAATAGTAACCATGTAGGTAACTAAAGCCTAATTTAATACGAAAGTATTAAATAATACTACTAATACTACTAATAATTAAATAATAACAAATATACT
>JMFS01053242.1:0-23553 GCA_000699545.1 Podiceps cristatus
GCGGGGTGGCCACCTTCCTGGGGGAGCTGGGGGGGCTCGTGCGGTTTCTCCCAAAGCAGAGGAGGGGATCTCCCTCTGCCCGCGAGCCGGAGCGATGACTTACTGCTGCGCAGTGTGGGGCAGCAGCCGGCGAGCGGGACAAAGGCTGGCAGCGGGAGAGGGGCTGGTGGCACGAACGGGGGTGCTGAGCGCCCGACCACAGAGAGGGCTGGGAGAAAGAGGCTCTTTAAGCGAGACTGCTCAAGCCTTTATGTCTCGTCCCTTCACCTGCAGTGCCCCAGCAAGGAGCAGAGACTGCCCATAAATTGCAGTTTAAATCCATAATACCCCTCCACTAAACTGTCATCAAATGGTTACAGGTAAAATAACGAGACAAAAATGAAGGCTGGAGAAGGATTTTTATTGCTTTTAAAAGGTCTTTCTTGCAAGATGCTTGCCTTTTATTTCAAAGGTGGTGCTGAAGAGTATTAAGAAGGCAGGGGGGTGGGGCGGGAAATAGAGCCCCACATTTGAAGTGGGGAAAAAACAATACTTTAATCACCACTCCTATTTATATCGTAATCTTTCTTACATTTTGTTTCAGGGTGTTTTATTCAGTACATCTTTCGTAACCATTTCTCTTTTGACTTTCTGGAAGATTATGCTAAATGTCAAAATGTCTCTTTGGGCTCATAAAATGATGCCATAATAAAGCCTCATTTTAACTTAGAATGGGTAAACCAACCTATAAAATAAAATGGAACATTTTGACATTAATTGAAAAAGTTACCTGCTTTTCTAGTTTCATCAGATTCATGTCAGCATTAAAAAAAAATAATAAATTAGGTTACAGTTTATTACAACATGCAATGACCTTTAAGTAATTTTATAGCACTTTATGGTTCTGTTGCAGTCTTCTAATCAGCATTGTGTCTGAGGGAAATGATAAGCAGACTTTCTCCTTCCTCCAAAGTTCTGTTAATTTTAATCCTTATGCACAGAGCCGGATTCTTGCTGCAGCCAGGTGAGTCAGTTTATTTTACACTTATTTGAGTCTTGTAATGTCCTCCTGATGACTATTTTTTTTTTTTACATTTATTAACTTTTGAGAGTTTCAGAGCTGTTTTATTGCCAACTAAATGTGAATAAAAACTAAATGTGGCCAATAAGGCGTTCAGACTGGTTCCTCTAACTTTGAATACCAGTAAATAGTTCTGCTAGAAACTGTGCATAACCGTGCATCGGAAGATTTTCTTGTACTAGCTGTCATTTATACAATGAATGTACCCTCAAGGTAAATTTGTACTGGCAGTCTTGACGCATGTTTACAAAATGCACAACACCGCACAAGCATATACACAGAAACACACACTAGGAGGGTGTTTTAATAAGGCCACAGAATTATTTTAGAAAGTGTTTGCAGAAAGACACCCTGCAAGTTTTCCTAAATGGGTTTTGCAAATTATTTAAAAAAAAAAAAAAAAAGAGAGAGAGAAAAATACATTAACCAAATGCTTCTAGCTGAAATTAAAATGTCCATGATATATTGCTTGAGGATAACAAGTTTACCCCTTCTGTTTTTCCTGTGATCTAGTTATAACTGCCTTATAATATAACAGAAGATACATGATTTAAATTAAAGAGGTCAGAATTGAACATCTTGGATAGTTCAATAAAAAGTAAAAGAAAATGGCGATGAAAACCAGCAAAGCAAAGAAGCCAGCAACCAAGAAGCCAGCAAGGGACCGGTGCTGCTGCCTTCTTAGTACAGGCTGGTAACGGTTCCTAAGCCAAGGGAAACCTCAGCTGACTGCTTAGATCAGTTTTCTTCCCAACATATATCTCATCATTTCTGTTCATGTATTAGATCTATTATTATAAAGCATTGTACTTTCCACTGTCATACGGCTAAGAGAAAATATTTCTAAAGCTTAGCATTAAGAACACATAATAGTTTAGATTCTATTGTCGTCTTTAATCTGCTGAAGCGTTTAATTCCTTTTGTTATAAAGAAAATGCTATATTTCTGTTATCGTGTCCAGAGAATTCTGGTGGAAATTATAAGTTTTCTCAGACAAAGTTGTGTTTGACTATTTCTCTGATGAGGTTAAAGGTCAATTTGCTTATAGTTTCCATGCTTCATTAAAATTCAGCTTCTGTGCTGTGTAATGTGGGTAATATTAATTTTCTAAACATTGATGTACAGCAGCTGCTAACTAATTTCCATAATGGTTGTTCTATTCTAAGGGCATTAAACCTGAAACAAGGTGGATCCAAATGGAAAAAAATGTAGATGATTACTGGCCATCTGCCAAAAAGACGCTTGGGGACATGAAATTTCTGGAATCACTGAAGGTTCATTTTGATCAAATATTCATATTCTGAGCCATGTGTCAACAATTTTACTGTTTAAAGACAAGGAGGTTGTGGCGGGGAATATTGACACCATCCTTCACAGGGGAGTTTGCTTTCAGACTTCTTATATGAAGGAGAATACGTTGTTAAAGAAGAATGGAGTTAACATTAAGAACATTAAGATGTGTTCAAAGGAAGGTGCAAAAGTAATGGAGACACAAATTTCTTCCCTTGGGAGAAGGGAATGTGGAAGAGAGAGGTCATACTAATGCACTCAGCTTTGAAGTCAAGCATAACCATATGCATGACCGTTTGGGAAATACTTTTCATTTCCACAGTTTCATTATACTAATGCCAATAGACAGGACGACGTTTTCTAACTGGGAGAGCTGCAGTCCCACTTTAATAGACTCACATGTCCAGGTGGAGTCCCAGGCTTGGGGGCCTGAACTGGTAAACCAGCCAACACCTTCTGATTGTATCTACTCCGTGATAGTTTACTGCTCTTCTCCCAAAAGGCACCTCCTTCTTGGGAGGAATGGCCTGCTCCGTCCCATCCAGTCCCGTTTTGCTTATTGCCAAACAGCTTTTGGAGATCCACCTGCGATCAGCAATGAGGTTTTCCAGCAGACTATTTTTCCGTTCCTGAGCATTCCACAAACCACCCCTCATTTTCTCAAGTGTATTTGATAAGCGATGGTACTCAAATATACATCAGCTCACGAGCTATGCAGAGTGTGGTTGTGTGATTCGTCTTCATTACTGCCCCAGTCTGACTGCACGTCTTGGCTACGTGACGCCGCACATGACGGAGCGTTTTCTTCTTGGTAAGCTGAGCCAAAATGTGATAATCCAGGGAAGCTCTGTACGCAAATGAAGTGGTTATGAAGGTTGTTCTGCCAACAGAGGATTGATTAGCACTCCACCTATGCTAGCCCTGCTTTCTTATCACTTCCATTTCCTCAGCGTATGTGCTATGAATATAAAAGTGTGAAAAATAAAATGAAAAGAAATGCAGCTGCAGATGAAGAAATTCCTACTGCTGGGAGGTCCCTCTGAGCTTACCAAACGACAGTCTAAGTGTTGATTTCTTCACTGGGAGCAATGGGAAGGGAACCAAGACAGCAACAGGCATTTGGGGCCCTCCCTAGAAGATGGTGCCGGCATTCCCAGGGCTTATAAACTTGAGTTCATCACAGAGATAACCCACCTTCCACATCAGACCATGGGCGGAAATGAGGTTTTATATCTGCTCCTGCCTGTGCAGACCTGTTCTAAACTGCCAGAGGGTTGCACATGGGAAATGCCGAACATAGCTTGGCAGTGGTCTATTTTTTACCTTGAATTTTACTGCTGTCTAGGCTCCCCTGATGTCGGCCTTGCTCCCCCTCCTTTATCTCCATCCCAGCAATGATTAGGTCAGCCAATCAGATTTGGCCATGTGTAACCCATGATGAGAAAGTTTTAATGAACATCAGAAACCCAGCTTGTCTGGGAACTGCACTTACCACTTCTGAATATTTCTGTGGCCTTCTAACTCACTTGGCAAGGCCTTTCCCTGCACATGTGCAGACCTAATGCACAGTTTCTCCATCGGCCATCTTCTTCTCTTACCTAGACAAAGCTGTGTGTTGCCGTGTGAAACATGGACTTCATACTCTTGGCCCTTAATGATGTGTCCAGCAGCAAGAACCTGGCTCTTCTGATGCAATAAATGCCAACGAAATCCCCATCACAAATACGTTAAAAACATATTTTTGGTTCTTTGTGCTCTGGTTTTATAACATAAAAATGCCAAGCTTGCATCCAATGGTGCATCTAAACCAGATCTCTCTGATCTAAAGCAAGATTAAATTAAGGTGAGAACCAAGCGATATTTCAGTTTCAGGAAGTCTTAGTGACTTAGCTTAGTGGTTTCCTAAGCCAAAAAGCGAGTTTGCACCTTTGTGATTAATAGTCCTTGATGCATGTTTCTTTTGTCCATTTATCTAACTGCCTTTTCAACTGCTTTATACTTGGGCCCCAGTGAACTGAAACGGGAAATGAAGACTGTCTTTACTAATGAGAATCCTTGCTCTCTTATTGATATCACTTAAATACAAGTGTAACACTTTTTTTTTTTTTTTTTTTTTTTTTTTAATCTTTCCAAATAGCTCATTTCTGAAATTAGGAGAAACATAACAATACCCAGACAAAAATGTAGCATTTTAGGAAAGGTGGATGTTGCTGTAAATAAGGGCTTGGAAGGGGGGTGGGGAGGGTGGGGGGGTGAGACTTCTTAGCTCTAAATATAGCACTGTAATGAAAGATTATCATGTAGAAAATTAATGACTGCATTTTACCAAGCTGAACTAACTCTCACCTTCTGCCCTCAGAGTGGCCATTTGATTTTAACCCTAGTAAGAGCACCGCATAAATAATTAAAGCTACCTGTTGGGCTGAGCCTAAGGAAAGGGCAACAGGCAGGAAGGGCCAGGGACACCGCTCCTGCTCAGCGGGGCTGCATCCCCGTTGCCCTCCTCAGATGCGGAGGACTTGGGGACTGCTCCCCATCAACTGTTAATCCACCTCCTCTCCCCTCAGGTTGAGATAGGTCTGGAAATCATATCTGCATTTTATAGGTAGGGAAAACTGAGTTTTCAATGTTTATCACAGGAAAATAAGGATGAGCCACACGGGCATTATTTCAGCAGAGAATTAACAAGCTGGGAATGCCAGCACCCCCTGTGAAAGCTGCGCTCATGATCTACTCAAAACGAACGTGTTATGAAAGGAGAGGGAGAACATGGGTTTGTGTTCTCCACTAAAAGTGTTGTTATGGTGCTTTCTGTTCTGTTACACGTTTTATTAGGATAATAATTTCAGTAAACTACATCTGGCTTTCCTGAGGGCTGTCCCCTCAGGTTAAACAGGCTGTCTAAAAATATCTCCCCCTTTCTTTTTTCAAATGATCCTGCTTTTTATATTCCTTTTGATGGCTTTTCATTTGAATTATTTCTCTCTTTTTTTTTTTTTTTAAAAAGATTACATTAACACGTTTTATTCCCCTTAATTCTGTAATCTTTTCAACTCTAGGCTTCTTTGTACTTTGTGCTTTTTTACCCTTTTCTTCTCAAGTCCTTTTCATGTTTCCTCCCTTTTGTTTTTCCCTGGGAGCCTTTATTGTCATTTCTTCCTTTATTTTTAGTCTTGAGCTGTACAGTAGGAAGTAATGCTAAGAAAATTGAAAAAGAAAAAGCTGCATAAGCCAATGTAGTAAAGAAGAGTCATATACTGAACCATAAGAGAACTTACAAATGAAGGCACAGTGGTAAAACTCATATACATTTGGTCTCTGCGGTGCAATTCCCATGAAAAATAAAACAGTGACATTTCTTTTTTTTAAAAAAAAAAAAAAAAAAAAAAAGGCAAGCAAATAAACAAATAAAAAAGCCCACACCTGTGTGCATATATAACTTTGCTATAAAAATGGCCTGGAAATGGACCTCTTTGCTACGAGAATCTGAGCTAAATCCCCCACATACGGAGATAAACCCATTTTTAAGGCACAGATGTGAGAGCATTTGCCTGGAGAGTCCTACCAAGTGAGCAGAACCTGACAGTGACTGATTTTGGCTTGTGCTGGAAGCTGACTTACTGCTTTATGAGTTAGCAACTTATTGTTTAAATGTTTTAATGCTGATTTATGCCAAGATTACCTGCTTTGTATAAAGAGGTATAAAACCAGCTATCTTTCATATAAATCACATTCCTGATAAAGTCTCTTTTCAACTGAGGAGACAAACGTGGCCAATTAATATTGGGAATTTGACAGATTGTTGCCACCATTAAACTGAACTATCTCTGCATGCATCAAATCCCTTCCTCCTATTTTACTTTTCTGTGCTGCAACTAAAACTGAAACAAAATAGAAGTTGAACAGAGGAGGCTCTGAGCAGCAGCTCCCAGGGACGGGTGCTGCATGGTGCTGAGTGCTCATGCGGGCTCCTGACCTTGCCCACCACACAGATGCAAATGGGAGATGAGGGCAGCCAGTGCCTGCCCAGAGCACCGGGTACCGGCTTTCACTGTTTCTGATCTCCCCAAGGCTAACAGAAAGACCTTTTTTTCTTTCTTGCTTATTGTTTTTGTTCCTCTTCTTATGAATTGCTCTGTTGGTGCTGTCAGTTCCCACCAACCCCAGGGCCATGGGCAGGTACAGCCTCCACTCCCCTTGGCTGAGCTATTTCTCGATCCTGACTGTTCTGCTCCTTTAATCATGTAGTCTGTCTCTGCTGAAGGCCTTTGTACCAGAGCTTATTTTTAAGTATTTGATAGCATTAAGTATTGTTATGTATGAAAATAACCTCACAATTTCAGTATGACTTAGTGCAGAACTATTGGCTGAAACCACAAACTGGGAGGAAAGATCAGAATTGGGTTGTGGGGTAATGTCAATTCAAGTTTTTTCTCATCAGTGTTTCAACCATAAAGATCAGGCAGGTTCTAGGTATACCTAAAGCAACAGGCAGGAGCCGGGACTGAAATTCAGCTTCCAGTGTCTAGAGTCACTTCACTAGCCCCAGTACCAGCACCTGCAGCCAGCAGGGCAATGTCAAGGGAGACCCAGTGTCCCATCCACAGGCTTGAGCTGGAGATCAGGCTCAGGCTTGTAACACTCCACAGCTCATCCCTTTTGCACCAGGCCACTCTGGAAGGCAGGAGGAGGACAAAATGTCCAAAAAAAATAAAAGCCTAAATGTCTGCCATTATGGACATGTGGGACTGATATAATTAGCTAGCTGCTACAGCTGCCAACTGTTCTACAAATACGTACCCCCCACCCAAAACCTATAAATAACCATCTAAGTTAAATTCTTCAGTCAGAAGCCCTGGCAAAATGATGCTGTCATAAATTTTTATGGAGATATAACCAGGGATGATGAGTTCTTTGGTTGTGATGTTTATTAAAGTGTTTATTGGAACCTTGTGGTACAGTAACAAATTATATCATTAAAAAAAAAAACAAAAAACAAAAAACAAAACAAAACAAAACAAAAAAAAACAAAAAAAACAAACCTGTGTTTCTAATTGGCAAAACAACACAAAACTGGTGTATCTAAGGCAGACACATTTCTTTTTATCTTTCAATTTCTATTCTGTGAAAAATTACCAATATCTTTCTGAAAACTTTTCAATCACACTGAATTTAGAGCAGTGTAGTAGCAAGAATGTCCTTTTTCCTATACTATGTATTTCACCAACTATTCTGTAATTATTTTGGTCTGCTTCAGAGGTGGCACATCCCTGAAGGGAACTCCTCTGTCTTTGTTTTGGAAGTCATATTTTCAATAGCCATGGCTTATAAACTCAAAGGGGACCATTGTGGATATTTAATATGTCTTAACGTTTCATTCAGACAGTAATGTCCTAAATTATTTTTCATTTAAGATAGGTTTTTAGAAGCTTAAATACAACATTTTTAAGGATCACATGGTCGATCATAAAATCTTGGTATCCCTGCTTTCTGTGAGTGATGGTCCCCTAGCCATACCCTGTTCTTTTTGAGATGCAGGTCCATCTTAGCACATCTAGCTCTGAAGACTTTACTGATGTCCTCTGCGTTGGGCTGTCATATTTCTTTTCTCAGCTTTCCCGTTTCCCTTCTCACAAGCCTCTGCTCGTCCTGTCTGCTGAGACTGTAAATTCTTTGTCACAGCATCTTTCATGGCCAGAGCTTTTGTCGGGTTCACACGGCTGCAACACGGTGCTGCAGGGCCGGTGCACAGCCGGTGGCTCCGGTTTGCTCCCCCCAGCCTCGCAGCGAGAGCTCCGGCTGGCAGCAATCGCGCCAGCGCATGGGCAGAAGTCAGGGGTGGGAAAAAAGGACTACTTTGCTCAGAGGCCAGGAATGTTTATGTCAAGTGCACAGGTAGGGGATGCAAACCCAGAGTGAAAGGGAACAACTGGGTGCAGCGTAGGGACTGAGGGGAAAAGCACATGTTGTTTGGGGTATTAGAGAGGTATTAGGGACCAGGAATGAGAAATGCAGGAAGAGAGGGGAGAGAAAGAAGAGGGATAAGTGGTGCAAAGGGTTGGAAAGTTTCAGTGGTTTGGGGAGTTTTGAGGAGATTTTTGGTGGTGCTGAGTGATGCTTTAGGTCTGCTCCCTCCTCATCCCTTTGCCCTATGAATCTATGCCCTTGCACAAATGACATGGGGAAGTGGAGAAGATAAAGACACGGAGATCAGCTTTGCATTGAGCCTGCCCCTCTCTTCCTACCCCCAGAGAAATGACCCCCGGCACCATACCCCGACCCCAACCACACAGCAGTGGCACATCCAGCTGCATAGGCAGAGAGAGGGATGTTTGCCCTGCGGGTAGTTCAGGTGGCTCGGGCAACCAGTCTCCATCCCTTCCAGGAGAAAGGATAGGCAAAAGCAGGCAGAAGAGCCAAAGTGGCGGCAGCCGCGGCGGACCCAAATTTTGCAGCCGGCAGCAGTTAGCTGTCCAAGGCAGCTACATGCTTTGCCTGTGCCTAAGCTTTGCCCCAGCTGATCTCAAGGTGAAAGGACGATTCAAAATGATAAACTGTGTATGTGTATCTACTTATAACAAGGGATATCTTTTAGCTTTGGAGACCGGTGAGTGAGCTGAGGAAAATCACTTTAAATAACTTGAGATGTGGGAGCATATTTTATCTGTTTATTGGCATTTGATCTAAACCTACTTATATCAATTTCTGAATAGCTACAGATGCAGAATTGAGGCTTAGAACAAGTGGTGGTTTAGGCTGAGCGTATTTGTCCTAAAACACCTCATCTTCCCCACAAACAGCCCCTTCAAAATGCAAATCCAGGGAAAGAATGTTCACGCTCACCCCAGCATGAACGAACGCTGAAGCTGCTGTCACACGCACTGTCACATCTCCAGCCACAGTCTTGCACGGGTGCACAGTGCTCATTTTTCAGGCACAACTTTTACAGTTTCCTGCTTAACACAAGCTGTGAAAGGGAATATCTTCCTCTGACATGCAGATTTTCTGTTTACATAGGTAACTTTTATCTCGGAGACAGGGAGTCCATCCCCATCAGAATTTTCTAAATCTTGCTAAGATTTTTCATTACCATTCTGTTTTAATAGTAATAGGAATAATGCAATGGAGGTAACCATAAGCTTCATTCATGCAACATGTAAATTTACAGCACATGATAAACTATAATATAACAAATCTTCCATAGTTTTTCCTTTCTCTTTTTATTTTTAAAAAGCTGGGAGGTGTTACTGAGTTCTCATGAATTTGTGCGCTGGCACAGTAGTCTTCAGTGGGGATTTTGCTGGTTAATCCTTGCAGACATGGGCATGTGGTGACAGGGTCTGAGTAGGAAAAGGAGTGGGAAAAGGAAATTGGAGAAAGTTAAGATGCTAAAGACCTTTTCTTGTCTGACACATAACAGTTTAATATTCTCATCTTGTTAGTATTATTTTGATGATGACTTACATTTTGACCTACAGAGAATGCCTTTTCTTGCACTCTGTGACAGAGCTCTTGATAAACACACCAAAAATTTTCTGTTGCAGTCCCTACCAGCTAAACGTTGCCTTTGTCCTTGAGTCAGCTCTGGTGTGAAGTGGAGAAGATTTACAAAACAGGCTGAACTGGGCTGGAAAGCAGCACCTTGTAACCAGGCAGAGAGTCCAATGCCAGCAACCTCTATGTAGAGAGAGATGTTTGATTTTTCTTAACCTGGACAACATGTTAGTCAACCAGGAGGTCTGGCTTAAAGACACCATATAGGTATATCATTAAAAGGCAAACTTTTGATAATACTTATTTTTACCATTGCAGGTAGAAAGACCTGGGAAAACACAGCAATATTTGCGCATGTTATTCTCTAAATATTTCCTCTCTGCCCCAATACTATCATTCCCATAATTTACTGCTCTCTCCAACAAAAGACAAGACTGGCCTTTTTTAGGAAATGAGGGCAGGGAATGGAAGGCAGGGGCATAACTGGCAAAAATAGAGAGAGGACCAAGTTGTATGCTGACTCTGAGAGACGAGGCAAGGCCAGAGCTTGCAGAGGCAACGGAGAGCTGGGGGATGCAGCAAGGGGCTCCCCGGCGGAGGTGGCATGGGGAGAGGCGTGGGTGAGCCAGACAGGACTAAACAGCTACAGTTGAGATGGTCCAGAAGGGAGGGAGTGTAATCAGTGTTAATTAATTACACTGTGTTTATTTTTACTCTGTTTTCAGTGCCCCAGGTGCTTTACTGGTGGAGAGGGAGGGCATACTAATAAATTGGTATTGCTGCTTATTATTATGTACTAATTTGTAGCAGCAGTTTGTGGGCTTTTTTAAAACCAAGTCAATAAAGATAATATTCCTCAAAGGTGATTTCCAGATAAGAAGGCAGTTTATCAGTACTCCCAAATTTCAGCCAGCTGTCATTAAGTGTGTCTCCTCGGCTTGTGAAGGGCTTTGTAGCTGGGTCAGGGCTGCTGGAGCCGGCTGCAAGGTTGCTAAGTCCTGAGATTCTTCTTATGCATCAAACTTTCATCTTGCAAAATTTCTGTAGGCAAATCACTGTGAGATGAATGCTAATATGCTGCACAACTGGGACAAGTAGGCTGAGGTAGCTAGAAGGACTGAGTCACATTTGTTTGATTTCATTTTCGTATTAGGTGTGTGCACAGATGCATATCTAAGAGGACATAAATATATCGTGTTACACACGCATTTGTGCTGCTGGTATACTATACTACAGGGATTGTCATTAATAATATTTGGGTTTGGTGGGAGGGACGCCTAGGGTTTTTTGGAAGGTGCTGTGCCAAAAAAAATCAATATAAATGTTACGAGAACAACCTCAATTTTTATGGCTTTGGATCAGGCTGAAGAGCAAGCAGTCTCACTGGAGCATTTCTGTCTCTAAAACAGGAGGCAATAATCACTCAGACAAGCGATACAGATTGAACTGCACAACTCTAAGAGCTCAAAAATGTTGGCCAAGAATTTGAAACAAACTTATCCATAAGAAAAAGGTAATAATCCCTTTAATGTGTGCAGAGAGTAGATCACATGTCTCTTTTTCAGGTCTCACCTTATCAGAGAGGTCCATAGATAGTCTAGTGCACTGCACACCATTTGTCTGTCTCAAAAAGTGGAAGGGTTGAGTCAACCCTGCTGGGATTTAAACCTTTGTTTCCAGGGTGTCTGGATATTTCAAAGCTGGTACTTAGACTACTAAGCTAACCCCTCTGGTTAGTTCATTATACAGTGGAGCAGCTTATAGTGAACTCTGACCTACAGTGAAACTGTTGAAAGTGAAAATCCAGAATAGTTCCAATGATGGTGCTGGCTTCCAGCAAGAGTATAAATGGTTTATAAACAACTACAAAAGTTACAGAACTTAGTATACTTTAACTATTGCTTGCTGTAATCCTTCTTTAATGCAACATTTGAATTTTATGCAAGACTTCATCTTGAATTAGTCTTACACTGAAATGACATGTCTATAGCATGGGATACAGTCCATCATGAGAGGACTGTGATTCCTTTTTGGCCTCAGCAGTTCCCTTGTATTTCCAGCAGCTAGCTAACAGGCTGATTTAAGATCAGTAAAAAAACTGAAAATAAATGTTTGAAAAGATTCCTTGTCGACCAAGATCACTAGCCCTAAAGAATACAGGCCTGACAGACCATCCGACTGTTATAAATTGCTCAGCTCTGCATTTTTCAGGAGCACAAAAGTCTCCTACAACATAGTCTTGTTTGTGTTTGTACTGACGAGTCTGAGATTGATGCCGTTCATAAAGACAAACAGATAACTTCCAATGGCTGACTTGCATCAGCTTTCAGCAGTCTGTAAGAAGTAAGTTTTGACCTATATCAGGATTAAGACCTGCAGCATTCCAAATTAGAGTAAATTAAACTTCTGTCATATCATCTGGCTCCACTAGGTAATCCACTTTGCAGGTAGAGTCTGGGCATGTGCCTCCATATAAGGAGATGGGTGGTAGTGAAAGACAGGACTATGCATTTTTTTCTTTGAAAATATGGTTCTTTGATATGATATAATTCAGAAAAGTATCATTGTTGTTACAGCATGATAATCTACAGATACAAATGCAACAAGGTTTGTAAGGGGAGATAATATCTATTATTAGACCCAGCAGACTGTTGGAAAAAAAACCCAACAGCCTTCTTTCAGCTACAAGAGCCATTTTTCAAGGCTGAAAGAAAAGCAGCATTTTCGGTGTTAAAGACAACCGAACAGTTGGTCTGAGTTTAACTTGATTACGTTAAATAGTTAGACTGTCTTGACGAGAAAGTGCTTGGTACCTGTGGTGCTAAGAGTGGTGTGAGCAAGGAAAAAGTTGATAAGGTCATTAGCTCCTATCAGGCAGAAAGAGAAAAAGACAGGTAATTTGTTGTCTTTGAAAGATGGAGGGTCTTGAGGAGGGAATTACAATGTGCCGTAACGCCAATCTCTATTTAGTCTGTAATTTTTAGTGTCCAGCAGGGGTGTGCATTTTAGTTCCCAAACTCCTCTTCCAAAGATGTTTTGTACATCTCCCTGGAGGGTTAGGCCTGAGCAGTTGCAGATGGGGTGGCCATTTTGTGAAAAAAAGTCCTTCTGCTAACTGGGGGCTTCTGTCCTTTACTGACAATGCTTGTGAGATTTTCCAGTGTGTGGCTATTGTTATTTTACTACCATGGAAACTGTGTGGGTATGTGTCTCACTGGCCAGTGCATAGTGTGTTCTGGGATGTACTTGTGCAGGAGGCACAGGTTTTGATGCTTCTGTAGTGGTGCATTTACCATGGTGGTCATGGAGACATTTTGGCGAGTCTTGTATGTGTTGCTCTGATGCAATATGGTTCACAGAGCCATTGAAATTTTGATTGCAAGAGTGCTCACTATGTCCAGAGTTCTACTTAAGCGGGTCTATTGCAAATGCTAAATCAGACTTTGTGGCTCTGTCTAGACAAGCAAGTATTGAAAACTTGCAAAGGCAGAGATTCACCACTTCTCTGGGAAGCCTGTTCCACTGTAGCCCTATGTTCCCAGTGAAAAAGTCATGCCTGATCTCCACTCTGAACCTTCAAAGCCATGATTTACAGCCATTGCATGTTTTTACACCTTCTGCTGTCTACTAGAAGACTTTGGCTCTGTTTTGTAACTCCCCTTCAAGCTGTTATAGGCTGCTCCTAGATTCTCCCCTTATGGATCCTCTTTAACAGACTAAACAAAACCAGCTCCTCTCCCCAAGCTCAGATTGTCATGGTGCATTCTACCAAACCTTCCACAGCTTTTGGAGGCTGCATTCCGTATCATCACCCATGTTGCTGATGAAGATATTGGACAGTATCAGCCTTGTTCTCAAACCCTGGGCACTCTTTTTGCTGCTGGCTACTGCCTTGATCTTGAGCCCTTGATTAGTATCTTTTAAGCCTGGTGGCCCATCCAATTTTCACTTCATCTAGGAGTCCATTTGTCCAGCCCATACTTCTTCATTTTCCAGACAAGAATGATACAAGCTCACATTTGCCATTCTCACCATGTCCATGCCATCAGTCCTTTCACCACAGAAAGGAATTAGGCTTCTGAACACAGAATCATAAAAACGTTGGAGGGTTTTGGTTGGAAGTGAAGGCAAGGTCACATATTCCAAACTTCTGCACAAAGCAAGGCTAACTTCAAAACTGGAATCAGATTGTCAGGAGCCTGGCCAACTGAGCTTTGAATATTTCTGTTCAATCCAGTGACCACAATTGCCTTTGCTACAGCATATACTTTTGCTAGATGTCTGTCTCTGCCTTCTCTACACTTTCCCATTAGGCAGTAGAAATCAACAATATCAGATGCCCCTGTAACTTTCTCTTCTCCAGGAGCCATGATCCTCCCAGTCCTCCTGGTGACCCTCCCCAAGACTCTCTTTAATATGACAGTATTTTCTTTATACTGAGGACATAGGGGAGAAATGGAGTGGTCAAACTGGTGTTCCAGGTGTGACCACACAAGTGTCAAATAAAGGGAAAAATCACTAGCCCACGTCGACCCGCTGGCTGTGATCTTTTAATGTAGCCCGGTACTCAGTCCGACTTCATCACCATATATGTGATTTACTTTGATAAATCTCTTGACTGCTCCTATTTACCAGCTGTCCTTCATAAGTTCAGAAATGGATGTGCTCTGCTATTTTTCTAAGGACTGAAGTGGGGTTAATCAGCCTACAGTTCTATAGATCCTTCTTCTGGCCTTTCTTAAAGTTGGGTGTAACATCAGCCCAGTCATCAGGGATTTCTCCCAAACACCATGATTTTTCACAAATGATGGCAGCCTCACAAGCATATGAGCCATATATTTCAGCACCTGCTGAGGAGTCCTATCCAGCCTTATGGATTTGAGTACGCTGTTGGTTGTCCTCCTTCCCGTATAACACTGGTGTGTGCAGAGATCTGGGAGGAGGTTTTCCCTGAGACAAAAAGTCATTGAGTATTTCAGCCTACTTCCATACTGTCTATCACTAGGTTTTCTCCCATTCAGAAATGGGCTTACATTTTCTCTGAGTTTCCTTTCACTTCTGTCACGCTTGTAAAATCACATCTTGTTACCTTTTATGTTCCTCTCCAGTTTTAGCTCCAACTGGGCTTTGGTCTTTCTGGTTTTGTCCCAACATGTCTGAGCAATACTTTTATACTTTTCCTTTGTTGTCTGTCCTTGTTTCCACTTCTTATGTGCTTTGCATTTTAGTTCATTAAGAAGCTCTTTACTTAGCCAAGTGGGACCCCTGCCAAAAGTCCCAGTCTTCCTGAACAATGGCCTGAACAATGTTGCATGTTGATCTCCAGCAAATTTGCTTTGGGCCATGAACTTAGTGAGACTGGAGGGTGGAGGTGTGGGAAGGAATGTGCTGCCAATTCATTTTCCAAGGAAGGAAATAAATTCCACTTTCTTCCAGTATGGATGATAATTCAGTATTATTTTCAAGGCTGGGATGTTACTCGGGCAGCTGCGTACAATTGGTATGACTTTTTAAATGAAGAGAGTTTGTATACGGCAGTGTGGTGGTTTGGTTAAAGATGGGGGTCTATTTTTACAGAACTGCCTCACAGATGATGATCCTGTTTTGGTTGCTCTGGGGGGATTGGGGTAGATGTGAGATTTCCCCAAAGCTCATACACTAGTGTTTCAGGATCCTAGTGTATACCCCAACCTTTTTGTTTTGTTCTAAATGATTGATTAGTGATGGAATGATTGCAGAGGTAGGTGCACTGGTCTTGGTTTTGGATGTATTCTACTTATTTTTTATGTTGCTGGTTGTGACTAGGAAATTAGTGTTTGTACAGAAAGTGATTAAAGAAGCTGTGGTGGAAATCGATGGGGATTTTAGGTTTTCAGTCCAGATGATGAAGCTTTCTTAGGTTTGTTGGTAGGTATTTAGTATCTCTTTTTCATGGTGACTGCTACAGCATATCGTGGAGACACGTTGTTCTTATAGCTGTGAAAATGTCTGAAGAAAGCGTTTGATGTTGAAGGCAAAGTTTGGAGGGCTAAGAGTAAAATGCTTGAGCTGGTCTTGGTGTCAAAGTGCTCTTTCTATCCTACAGACATTTCTCTGTTCTTCTCTAGGATTCTTCTTTTCTCTGAAAGTACCTACTACCTTTTCCACTGCTAAATGTAAACATAAAATTTAGAGCCATTGTTCTCTATTTGTTTTTAGTTTCAAAGAGCACCACTTCTCTTTCAAATCTAATAAAAGATGTATCTGTTTTTCTCTTCTAGCTATAGCGGTTGATCTAGTAAAATGTATTACTTCTCTCTACAATCCTCTTCTTCCTCTGACTCAAAGAACATAGTGGAATGGATTTGTCCAGGCCAGGAGGTTGGTGTCCCTGCCTGTGGCAGGGGGGTTGGAACTCTGATCCTTGGGGTCCCTTCCAACCCAGACCATTCTATGATTCTATGATAATAGCTGCTTAAATCTTCTCCTTCATCTGCATCTCCTCTCATTTAGCCACTTACAAGGCAAGAATAACAAAATCACAGAATCACAGCATAATTTAGGTTGGGGATTTCTTGAGATCATCTATTCCAATCAATTACTCAAAGCAGATATAATTCAGGTTAGCTAAAGGCTTTGTCCAGTTGTTTTAAATATCTCAAATCTTCTCCATGTTCCACAACTTTCTGAGCATCCTGTCCCATGTCTTATTACTCTCACTGTAGATCTTTTTTCCTTAATATCCAGTCAGAATTTGCATTATTGCTACTCATGTCACTTGCTTCATGCCTGCCACTAAGCACTTCTGAGAAATCTTGTCCATCTTCTCTATACACTTCCCCTAGGTAGATGAAGGCTGCACTAAGATCACTAGGTACCCTTCTTGTTTCAGCCTTGAGACATACATCTCTTTTAGCCCCTCATACATCATGTGCTCCACTACCCAATCACCTTGGCAGTTCTTTGTCAGTATCTTTCTCATACTGGAGACTCCAAAACTGCAGATATGGTCTCACTGGTTCTAAGTATGGGGAGACAATAGTTTCCCTTTCTCATCTTGCTAGCTACACCCTTGATAGTACAGCCTGTATGTGGTTGGTGTTTAAGAGCTCACTGCACTCTCAAGTCCAAGCTCTTTCATAGATTCATAGATTCATAGAAAGGTCTGGGTTGGAAGGGACCCCAAGGATCATAGAGTTCCACCCCCCCTGCCATAGGCAGGGACACCAAGCTCCAGGCCTGGACCTACACGAGGTTGGCCAGGGCCCCGTCCAACCTGGCCTTGAACACCTCAAGGCATGGGGCATCCACCACCTCTCTGGGCAGCCTGTTCCAGCACCTCACCACCCTCTCTGTAAAAAACTTCCCCCTAATATCTAATTTAAACCTTCCTTCCTGTAGCTTCAATCCATTCCCCCTTGTCCTGTCACTATCTACCCTTTTAAAAAGTTGATTCCCCTCCTGTTTGTATGTTCCCTTCAGGTACTGGAAGGCTGCAGCTCTTGTTCACCAAAGCCCACAAGTCCTTTGCTGCAAAGTGGCATCACCACTGCATTTTGATTGGTTCATCAAAGTTCATTCTTTATTGATTTGAGTGATTCTTACTGTCCATTTCTCCAGCCTATCCAGGTCTCTGTATGGCAGCCCTTCTTCTCAGCATATCAACCACCCTCCTGCTCGCCACTTATTGTCATCTATTAACTTGCTGAGGATACACTCCATCCTAGTGACTAGGTTGTTAATGAAGACATTAAACAGTCTTGGCACCAGTATCAATCTCCATGGGATTCCACCAGCAAGAGACCACCACTCTCTAAGCCCAGCAGTCCAGTTAACTTTTTATTCACTGTATTGTGCACTTATCCCATCCGTGTTTCATCAGTTTGGCTGTAAGGATACTATGGGAGACAATGTAAACAACTTCCACTGTTTTCAGCTCACCCACAGAACTATTCAAGTCTTCATAAAAAAGAATCAGATTGGTTAAGCACAGTTTTGTCTCAGTAAATCCATGTTGTTCTCAATCAGCTTCTCATCTTGCCTGTATTCAAAAATGACACAATCCTTCCAGGAGAATTTGCTTCATAATCTTCTGAGGGACTGAGGTGAGGCTGCATGGCCTCTAGTTACATGGATCCTCCTTGCTCTTCTTGAAAACAGGTGTGACATTGGCCTTTTTCCAGTCATTAAGAACCTCATCCAATCAAAGCCTTTTAAGGGCAATGGACTCAGACATCAGACAGACCTCTTGGCACCTTCACATGAATCCCATCTGGACACACGGACTTGTATGTCCAGTTGGCTGGAGTGGTCCTTGACTCAATCTTCTTCTACTGTGAATAGTGATTTGTTCATGAAGACTCTGCTAGTAAGTTCAGGAATGTGGGAGGGCAAATCCTTCAAATAAAAAAAAAAAAAAAAAAAAAGGCAAAAAGAGAATTTAGCACCTCTGTCTTTACCATGCCCTCTGTCACTAGGTTTCCTGTCCAACTGAGCAGAGGGGCCCACATTTTCATTTGCCTTTTTTTTTTTTCTACCAATATACGTCTTGCTGCCCGTCACATCCCTTATTAGTTTCATCTCCAGATGAACTTTCTTAACTCCATCCCTGAAAACTCAGGCAAAGTCTCCATATTACTCCTGAGTATCTCTTCCCACTTCTTCCTTTCATTCCCTTATCTGCTGCATTTGAGCTCAGTCAGGAGGTCCCTGCTCATCCATGCTGACCTCCTTCATTTGCTTGGCTTCCTGCACATCAGAGTGGTGGTTCCTGTGCTCTGCAGAGGTTGTCCTTGTGGATCAACCAGCTATCCCAGGTCCCTTTACCTTCCAGGAGAAAAAAAGTAATAGTATCAACTACTAGATTTATAAGAGAAGTTAAATTATTTTGTTGCAGTTTCAGTTGTTTGGCAAGCAAAAGTAAGAAAGAAATTAGACCAGTGGGGCTAGAGTCAAGAAATAAAATGACAGAGAGGACTTGTGTTTGGAAGAAATCTTTCTCTTGGCTTCTAAATCTGAGAAACATAGGCATCAAGCAAAAAAACCCTGTATATTAAGAACTTTCTTTTCCATTTACTTCAATCAAATTGCTAGTAATTATCCCTACTAGAAGAAACTCTATAAAAAGATACAGTATGGAGCTGACCATCAACAAAGCAGCCAAAAGTGATTCTCTTCAAAAGAATATTTTCCAGTTAAGACATCCTAAGTTGAAAAACAATTTCTATAAAACTTTTAAAAAACTCTGTGGAAGAGACAGCTATGCTCAGGCCTCTTACTTAGGCAGGTTTGTTCTGAAAAGTCTGCTGAGACTCATTTTATTTGCCTTTGTTGTTTTCTTTCTCCTGCTTTTACACCTAAGTTTTATATTTTGAGTCTCGGTGCCTTGTGAAGATGTTTAAAACATATTCTAATTTCACATCTAAAATAATATTCATGGCACTATATGTAAGGCTTGATTTTGCACAGCAGAGCTCCTAAAAATTAATTAATAAGAGTGAAAAAATTAAAAATACCTGGAAAATAACTTCTAAGCATGTTTGTATCTTCAGCTAAATACAAGCAGAATTGAGTCAAGTCAGTGAAAACAGTCTCAGAGACAATTCACAGGATGACAAAAGAAGTGAGAATGGTTCTCTGTTATAAACCAAGCTACTTTTATCTATAAACTCTGGCACTGGGATTTGGAGGGAGAGGGAGAAGGGGTGGTATTGTTTTTTTCTATAGTAATTCAGTATCTCTTCTATTTTAAAATAAACCCTATAAAGGAAATTCAAGATAAAAAAGTGAACAGCCAAAAGCAGAAACCTCTGACATGGGTCTGAGGATCATTGTAGTTCATGTTAACATACAATGAGAGACTCCTGGTATAGCAAGAGCCTGGATTTTATTTCAGTCTACATTATCAGTACATTTCTACCCCCACCTCTTTTCTGTCCTCTTCACTCGGTGACGTCCTTTTCTTACTACTAACTGTCTCCTCCAGTTTGAGGGCAGTATGAATCTGCCCAGTCCTATCATGACGGTGCCACAGATAGAAATGAGTGTCCTCTCACAGCACGTTAAAGCACAAATTTGCTTTCCCCTCATTGCACCTACACTGCTTAGGAACAGAGTAGAAACCTTTCATCAAGTATTTCAAGGTTAAGAAAGCGGTGGTCTGCTGGCAAGAAATTTAGCTTAGATTTCAATGTCCATTTCCTTTTTGGGTTGGCTGCCAAAATTATAACAAAGCCAAAAACATCAAAGAGGTGAGCCAGATGGTGTACGAGCTTGCAGATCTCTGCTATGATGCTGGTCATAGCTGATGCCAAATGGTTGTGCCTAAATTGTCTGATGTGGCTACCTTGCAGAGAGTGTATATGCCCAGTTCCAGACCTTGATGGGAAACAGAAATGAATGCAATGTATCTCCTGAACCAGAAGCCACCTGGCTTCATTTGCATTCTTCAATTAGCACCTCAGTGTCCATCATCCCAAGTCTGGAAGATGACTTGGTCCCATTAAAGAGTCTTCAAGCAGCTAGCTGCAAGAAATAGATGGCACAAGTTGAAAAGTCCCTGGAATCAACTCACTGCTTGACTCTGGAAATTCACTCTCTTGCTGTGAGGTCTATGGATTGTCCCGCCTCCCATGTCATCTGGTCACCTTTGGTCTTGCAAGCTTCAGCCAGCTCATCATCTGCTCTGGTGCAGGGAGGTCAGTGTGGACACTGATGACCTCATTCAGCACCATAACCATTCTTTCAAGGCTGCATAAAAGTGTTACAGATGAGCATGTTGCAGACCACTTGCAGACAGGACAAATGCAAAAAAGTCCTTGCTAGCAGTGGTGCAAGTGCTTCTGGGATAGATAACAGACTTGTTGGCAGCCCAGAGGGCTTGCAGTGTGAATACAGAGGGGGTGCCCTGGAGGCACTGCAGGGCCTGCAGGAAGACATGAATGATCATCTCCAGTGTGCTGTGTTGGCCATCAAAAGCAATCTCACAGGTGTCTTGGTACCCATGCACCCAAATCTCTGCCTGAAAGCACATACCCAAGTGTGCCGAAAAACTGCCAGTGCCTCCATTTTAAGCCAGAGTTACCTGAGTGCCTAAGCAAAGGCTTACAAATGTATTAAAAAACATCATGTGTCAAGAGAAATAAAACTCCACTCCAGGTCCATTGCACTTCTGAAATAACTCAGCCTTACTCCTCAAGAAGGCTGTAGCAGATTAGCTGTGGTTGAAGTTCTCCAGGTTCACTTGGAGTGTGGTAAAATAAATTAATTTATGCCTGTGTCCACCTTTGGTTGGTGCTGAACAACTCCCCATCTGGAGCGCAGGGGAGGTCCCATGCAGGAGCCCAGGTTGTGCACTGCTCCTCTGGAGAGGTTCTCTTTGGAGGACATCAGGAGCCACCTCTGTTCCCATTCAGCCAAAAAGCTCTCTCTGATAGTTTCTCTTGGGGCTGTGAACTCAAGACTTGTTCAGTCCATTTGGTGCTCCTTCTCTTTCCTTTGTCCTTCTCCAATCACCATTTACAGTTGCATAATTACCCAATTTTCTCCAACTTGGGCCATTCCCTAATTGTCTTTCATTGTTTGGCATGGCTGACACATTGGATCTTGATAAAACAGTATCTCCTGGAAAATCCTTTTAATTGTTCCACAGATAATGTAAACACATGCCAGATTTTGAGAGCTTTTACTTGGTTTTCACTAATTTGTTTTCTTTTAAAAAGGATTTTTAAAACCCACATCAGAATACATTGATAAAGGAAATCCAGAATCGCTTCTCAAGCTTCTATGTCATTCTGGGCAAGATATATTTGCTTTCTACATATATCTTAAAGACCGCTCCAAAGCAACAGTGACTGGAAGTTCAGAAAAAAACACGCAGACAAATTAAAACCAACCAGATGCCAGTGGCACTCATAGGGACTGAGTAGTGAAGTAGTGTCCTCCAGGCCCAGCTCTCTCAGACACTCTCAGAGAACAATGCTGGAGGAAAACATTGAATCGAAAAAGGAAGTGATTTACAACCTCATTCTCATAAAATTACTGTCATTGTTCTTGCAGGCTAAAAAACTAGACCAAGCACAATGGGCCGTTGAGCTAAAAATGCAGCACAAATGAATTTCCATAATCACAGCCAGAAAAATCCCACAGCTGGGTATATCTACCTTAGTGCTGCAAAGTACCAGGCTACCTTTGATACAGGTATCGTGTATCCGTTGAATGAAATAGTACTTCAAAAATATCTTTTTAATGTAGAGAAACCCAAGGCAGGACTTGGAGATAAGGGAAAACATTAGAATTAATTTGGTGTTCTTTCACCTTCATTTCATTTGCACTTTCTCTGCCATTCTTCTCCTTCTCAATAACTTGGGCACTACAAACCAATGTAGTAATTACAACTATTTTGGTATGGTTTCTATAGATTTTTTTCTCCTCTCTATAATCTTCATGTCTCACAGACAATGCCTGAATCCCAAGCCTTTCCTCTCAACAACATAGTTTAAAAAACAGAAAAAAAAAAAAAAAACAAACCACACAAAAACCCAAACAACTTCAGTATTGCTTTATCATGTCAATAGGGTTTAACCCACTGCCATCCATTGAACTGATGAATTTGGGCTTGGAAAAAAATTATAAGATGGTGTAAAACATACCAACCAAACAGTGATGAGAACAGAAAAAAAAAAAAAAAAAAAAAAGCACCCCAAGTCAAATATTACCTTGTGGTCCCTATAGATCTTCTGCTCCTCAAGCTTCACCAGAGACTTTTCCTTTGAGTCATTCCTGCAGCCTATCCCAGTTTACCATTTCAGTTTTTTATATAACACAGCTATTCATGTTGCTTCAGATCCTGCTGATTTCTTATTAGTGCACCTGCAGATCTTCAAATCTGCCGTTACAGAGACCCAATGAGCAACTGATTGCTTTCCAGATTCAAAGATAAATTTTTATTTTAGGTGCCTAAAAATGCAGATGGGTATCTAGTGGGATTTTTAAATGCCTATCATCACCTAGCTCCCATAGCTTTTATCATTTCTTCTGCATTTTCAGAAGATAGTTATATCTCTTTGGCAGGCCTTCAAGGTCAAACTGGTATACAAATTAAAAACACAGGGGGAAATTAAAATCTTTCTGCAAAGCAGATGATATTTTAACTTGGGAGCTTCTATTTAGGGATGGTTAAAAATGGAAATGCTGTACTTCTATTAAGCCACTTTGTTTACTATTAAATAATCTGCAACTTATGGTTTTAGAAGAAATTCCGATTTTCTTACAGTTTCTCATAATGTCTGACTTCCTGCAGAGCTGCCTCATTGTTCACCCAAACTCAAAACCCACATAAAGCAGCAAAAGAAAACATAAATACATGAGTAATCAGAACTGTGCTTATTAAATCACTAGAAATTGTCCATCTGCTGATGACAAAAAGCTGATATAACTTGGAGGGTTGCACTTTGGCACATATCATGAGAAGCCAGGATAACAGCCTACATTCTGCAGATGTGTACATCTGTAACTGGAACTTCTTACAACAGTAGAAACAAATCCATGAATAAATTTGTGCAGATTAGGATCTTATAAAAAGCACACTTTTTTTTTAAAGTCTTTCAAAGGGACATAACTAACTTGTACTGCAGACTCTCAGCTACTGAAGTGGGCAGAAGGCTGGACGTGCTTTGGACCACCAGACCTTTTGTCGTGCTTTAACCCCAGCTGGTAACTGAACACCATGC
>KL268049.1:0-10575 GCA_000699545.1 Podiceps cristatus
AGAAAAGAAAAGAAAAGAAGAAAAGAAAAAGCCAAGGAATGAGTTTCACAGGATCACAGAAGTGTTGAGGTTGGCAAGGTCGTCCAAGAGCAGCTCAGGCAAGGCCACCTACCGTGTCCAGCCTGGTTTTGAATCTCTCCATGGATGGAGACTCCGTGGCCTCTCTGGGCAGCCTGATCCAGTGGTCAGCCACCCTCAAGGCAAAAACAGGTTTTCTTATGTTCAGATTGACTTTCCTGTGCTCATGCATGGGATAAGGTCCTAATCTTGGGCTTGTCTTATTATTGACCCAAAAGCTCACTGTAGGCACCGAGGAATGTCCCCCACAAGTGACTGCAAGGCACGTTCGTTGTTATAGTGGGAGCAAAGCCTGAAGATGCTCAGGAGTGATGGGAGAGCACTAGGTTGGAAATGTCTGCCTATTGAAGTATAAGAGAAGGTGTGAGTCCCAACCAAGCATTAGCAGCAGAGCAACAGGAGAGACTGCCTAAGAAACGTACAGCCTTTCCTTAACCACTCTGGTCCCTGTCTGGAGCTCAAGTGATGGAGGTCTGAACAGGAGCTGTGATAATTTCTGACTTGGGAAATGTGCTGCCGTTATTATTTAAAGAACTGAAGTGCTTGAGGAGATGGAATAGATGAAAAAAAGGGGGTTGGACTAGATGACCGCTAAGGGTCCCTTCCAACCCAAAACATTCATGATTATAGGCAGAGTTGAAAGGGTCCTCACATTCAGAGCTGCTCTCTTGTACAGCAAAAGCAGCAGCAGCGCACAGGGGTTTTCTGTGCAATTGCTCCTCCCGGGTCTTGTTGAAGATCCCAGGCAGAAAAGGGGAAGAAAATGTCCAGATTTGAATGAAGAGGGCTGAGCAACGGTGAAGGGCAGCACAAAAGCCATCCTGGCAGATGTACAGGGAAAAGGAAAGGTGTGTGATAAGCATTGAGAGGAGCTCTTGGGAGTAAGAAAGGAAAAGGAGACTGGGGAGGGAGTCTGGTGATCAAAAATATATCTAAATGGATCCATGAACATGAAGGGGGAATTAAGAACACACCTAACCATGCAATTCTTACTTTAGGGCTCTTGCAAGGTGTAGTGGGCCAGTCTGAGGAGGCAGGTACCTGGTCCCAGGGGCCAAATCATGCTCCAAGCTGTCGGTAAGGTGCACAGAGATGTGCACTGGCGCTAATCTAGGGTCCAGGAGGAGCAAAGGTACGTTGCTGTGGCTTCAAGCTCAGCTGATATTTCATAGTGTCTTGCTTTTTCTCTGCTTTCTGGGAGGGTGGGAGCCCAAGAGCGGTGTGGTGGGACTGGTACACCCAGCCAGGAGCGGAGCTCCCTGCCCAGTGGAGACTGAGGGGTCCCCCAGGGCCGTCAGCACTGCTGCTCCCCAGCACCTGAAAACTCCCAGCAGGTCCCTACTCCATGCTCAGTTTCTTCCTTCCCTGACACAAAAGATTCCCCTTTGGCTTCTTGGTTTTGGGGGTTTGGGGTTTTTTGGTTTGTTTTGGGGTTTTTTTGAAAACTGGCAAAGAGCTTTGGACTATTTATTTTCTGAAGTTTTGACATTATAGTTTCAATTTTTTTTTCCCAACCATATTGGCTAAGACTTCATTCAAATTATAGATGTCTAAAATTAGTGAAATCTCTAATCCCTGATCCTTAGTTCTTTACAGTTCATACCTAGAATGACACACAGGGATGGCCAATTTGCAACCAATTTGGTAGGAGGAATATCTATGCCTGGCTTGTTCCTTCTCTCCCTCCTTGTCCTGACACTTGTTGTACCCCGTCCCCTGAAAATTCAGAGTATCTGAGGCCACATGACAACAAGGTCCAGTTGATGCCATTAATACAACCGTGAGTCTCTTTTAACACTCACCCACAAGCTGACCTCTGTGTAAGTGATGATTTGGGTCCACAAAATGAACAAGGAGGACCTGGATGACCCCCAAACTCCCTTCCAAAGCAAGCAGAGTTGAGATGAGCTGCCGCCATGACATCCTCTTGATGCTTGACCAGCACGTATGGAGTGAAGAAGATTTAAATCCCACCTTTAGCTTTGCCCCTGGTTCTCCATCTGGGCTTCTCTTCCCAGGGAATGAAGCTGCACCCACCAGACCAGATGTTCAAAGAGGAACCAGACTCCCACAGACCCTATGCGAAAGGTGAATGAAAGCACGGTGAGCAATTACACGTCTTAAAATCTTCAGACTACAACCCACCACGAACTGTTGCCCCCTGACATGTGATAGGAAGCCAAGCGTAATCTCAGCTGGGTTACAGGTAAATGGGCAGATGTGTTCGCCATCAGGCAGCTTGAGGACACGCCATCCCCTTCTGAACACAAGGTGTTAAAGAGGGACCTTCTTTTCAAGAGCTGTTTACCTTCAGGCTCTGTGAGTGGCCAGCTGCTCATTAGGGGTCAAGAAGGGCCTGGTTAAAAGGTCCTGCCCCACCTTCCATGCAGCACGGACAAGTCCCTCAGGACTTGCTTGGCAGCACAACATGGTACAGAGCCGATCCACGATGCCTACCGGAGTCCCTCGAACGATAGCGGATAACGTGGCTTGTCCCAGCCAACACAGGAGGGATTTTCCCAAGAAACACCCAAAAATCTGTGCTGATATACAGCAGACAAGTCCTCTCCGTCAGCCTGTGTGCGGTCCTCAAATAGGGATAGGACACATCCAACCTTTTTTATTATTTTTTTTTTAAACATGGTATGTGACCTTTTTTTTTGAATCCCAGACAGGTAAGAAGACAGTGAAGGATTTCTTGCCTTACTAACCTAAATGAAATAAAAGTTTACAAGTCTTGCTGGCTAGCAAAGAATTTATTTTGCTTTTTCATTTCTGCTTGCATTTAATCAGCCCCACAAAATTTCCCCCGCCTGCATGGATGGGAATAGGTAATATTGTTTGATGAATGAATAAAATATCAGGTAGAAAGTGTCTTGTTTGTCTGTGTCTTCATTATCTCCTTCCCCGTCCTGCTGAGTTAGTGCATGGACCGTGTGCCTGGACCAGTGTGTTTTTCCTTACTGGTCATTCACTGTTTGGTTTGTACTAGCAGCTAACAGCTGGGAGCCCTGGACATAGGTAAAGATCGAAGGTGTTTGACATTGTATAAATATCAAATAAAAAGATAATCCCTCCAGAATAAATTCAGAGTTTTGCCATATTTTGTTTTCCCCTGAACATCTTTCCTTGCTAGAGCCTTCATGCAAGTTTTAAATGTGAAGCAGGGAATAGGTCAGCTGATAAATCATCATTTTTCCCTTTTTCCCTTTCATCTTATATAATCATTTAAAATGACAACATTATGGATTTTTTTTGTGGGGCTGCAAGCTCATTTAGATTATGTTGGTCCACTTTTACGGTGAAGTGCAGAATTTGGAGCTGTTCTGGGGAGGTGGGGGGGGAAGCCAATTCCAGCCACGGAGAGGGAAAGTTGATAGAAAATTTCAAAATAGAAGGCCTTTTTGAAAGACATGCAAACCCCCTCAAGATTTGTAACCACTCTCACTGGAAGAGGTGTGCAAGAATCCTTTCAAGCCCCCATTTATTCTCTCCTTTTCCAGCGAAGGCAGGTAATCTCAGATTATTTACCAACAACTCATTTCCAACTCACCAAAAATGCCTTGAAGCCAGAAAAAAACTACTCTGCATCAGCCTGTTTTGTTTTGCTCTCGTGTTTATTTTCATCTTAACATTAATTGCCCCATAATGTCTGCTTGGTTTTATCAATTAGCCTTTGCAGTGGGAAAATATTTTAGCGCCTAATACAGCGTAATGATTTTTTTCCCTATTTGCCAAGGGGGTTATTAATAAATGTCCCCACTGGGGTTACAACTCTGGTGCTCTGGTGTTTGCTTTAGGGGAAATGAGGGATTGGAGGAAAATCCTAACCAAACGGAGCTATAATTAGAGTGAAAGCAGCTGCAATTAGAAGTATATGTTTGACGACACCCACCGCACTCGGGGACAAACCTCCCCTCGACTCGGGGCAGGGACGGCAGCAGAAACTCTGCCACCGCAAAAAGGGGAAAGCTCTTGGATTTCCTGCCTTTTCAGGTGTCACAGCAAAGATTTGCACCGTCTGCTCAGCGTATTTCTCTGAGGAGGAAGGGTTTTTTCAGCAGAGGAGCGCTGGCCCAGCAAAGCCAACAGCGGACTCCTCCGAGCTGGGATTTCACCCTGATCTCTCGCTCCTCACTATTTATTTAGCCTGAACCGATGCCACCAGCACTGCTGGGCTCTCTGGTTAGCTGCCAGCCGAGCAGGCCCTTCAAATGACACATCTCAGCACACATCAGACATCCACGCTATTTCCCACGGAGTCCTCTCCTGCGGCTGCAGGTACTCCAAGGTCGGACGGCAAAGCCTGGCAGACCTTGTTCTCCTCCCCGCTGCCGCAACAGGCTTTGTTCATGGAGGAAAAAACCAGACACCATCCCTTTGGCTTTTCTGTCTGTTACAAATCTAAATTCTCTATCACCGGGAAAGGAAGCAGCTAATACAGGAACAGGCTGCCCAGGGAGGTGGTGGAGTCACCATCCCTGGAGGTCTTTAAAAGACGTTTAGATGTAGAGCTTAGGGATATGGTTTAGTGGGGACTGTTAGTGTTAGGTTAGAGGTTGGACTCGATGATCTTGAGGTCTCTTCCAACCTAGAAATCCTGTGATCCTGTAATAGGCTATCCTACCAAAATTCAACCCTGTCAGCAGGTACGGGTTTCTGGAAAGCCCAACTGGAAGGAGTTCTGCAGCCTGTTGAGAGTTTAGGCTGATTTGAAATATTAGTGCTTGATTTTATCAATTAGCCAAACAAAACATTTAACAATAAACACTTTCATACAGCAAGGACACAGATGGAATTAAAAAAAAAAAAAAAAAAAAAAAAAAAGCAGCAGATGTGCAATACCGCTTAATATGGCTTCTAGCTTAATTCATCTTATTGCAGAAATCCGTAATTCTCATGGTTTGGTTTCTGAACAACAGTTACTGATGTAACCTTTTGTCTTTCCCTGAGTGTTTTTTGGTCAAAAAACCAAAACCAAAACCAAACCAATTACTATTATAGCACTACTAGCTTTAAGGATTTACAGCTTTGCTTCTTTCACAGCAGAGCTCAGAAGAAATAGAATTTACTCTGGGAAGACTCTGTAGGGCTTCTTGTATTGGGGTCCTGTATAGGCACCCAGTATAGCTCTGTGTAGGAAACGGGTTATTGCCAACATGAGCTGGCTGGCTTTGCCTGGGTGGCATCTCCCATCCTACCAAACCACAAAAAGCAGATAGACAGCAGCACTGAAATGCAAGGATGTGCCGCACTCCTGTCCTCCACCACCTACGTGTGATACAGGTGGTCCATCACAGTGCTGGAACCACAAGAAAGCAAATGTCCCTAAACACCCCAAAAGATGCAACCTTGTTTCTGCTGATTTGTGAGCACCAGAAAAATCACCTAAATGAGGATGAGGCTTATTGCCTGATTTCTCTGCTCCTTCTCCAGAACAGCAACTCCTCCAGATCCTGGATCTCTGTGTTTTGACCAGAAGAAGCAGCTCTGGTGGACCTTGGGACTTCTGGTTTTCCAGTGTGAATGAACAGAGATTAAAGGTAACCAAATAAAGAATCTGGTGATTATTTGTATCGCAAAACAGCCCGAGAACCGTGCAGAATGGTCAATGCAGTACTGCAAGAGACAGCTCTGCTCTGCTGAACGTCCACTCTGAACACGTAGTCCATATGGCTGCGTAGGAGAACCGGGTATCCGCCACCATCGTTCATGAAGCAAGGAGCACTGCCCCTGGAAGACGCGTTTATTTTATACCTCACTTGTACTTCTAGCAAAGCATCCAGGAGCTGCACAGGGGAGTTGGGAACTGAACCTGCAGGACAACGTCTTTTGCTATAAACCAAACCTCTACGTCCTGAGAAAAGTAACCATGGTCTTTCCACCGACTTCAGAACGGCCTGGGCTCAGCTGGTGTCTGCTCTGATTCCCAACCAGGCGTTTACCACAACTAAATATTTCTTCAAAACCGGGATCTTTCCAAATAGCCCGCAAAGTGCCAATTCTAGAGACATTGGACCATTTAGTTTCGTTTATTTCCTTCTTATCCTTTGAGGGGGGAAATAATTATGGGTCTCTCCATGTACGCTTTTAATCACACACACACCGTGTGCACGCTATATGTGTGTATTATAGACCTTTAATACTCAAAGACATTTATTATTGATTTTAAATGTTGTTTTAAAGGGATATGCATTATACTCAGGATATGCGTATATGTTCACAGCAACACACACAAATGTGTATTAGTACACCTATGGGCTTACACACGCACACAATAAAGACGTGAGACCCCCCGTAGCTAACCACAGAGCTCAGCGTTGTACCCTTTCCCCACGGTGCTTAAGGGTGTAAAAAGAACACCGGGCTTTTAAAGCTACTTTTATTACCTTACTACCACCCGAAACAGCACAACCTCGTGCAGCCACTTTGACACAGACGTTAATTTTCACTTGCAGCTGTGGCAATTAGAAAGTGTACTTAATAGAGTGTCATGTTAATTGTTGCAGAGTTAACCAATTTCTCCATTTAATTGTCAATTGATTAACCTATTGAAATGGTAAGTGACTCAGTTTCCTTCCAGAACAAACATCAGCCACATATTGTAGCTTCATCCAGCTGGAGGGGGTACTCTGTGATTTGCTCAGCCTCAATGTGCTGGTATTTTTCTACACCTCCCTGAGCTTTTAATTAGATGAGCCAATTTTACATGTATTTGTCTGCTGGAAAGGTTATCTATGCCGGAGCTGACCTGCAGAGACAAGGTTGAGCCTAGCAGTCTTAATAGAAAAGGTTTTCAGCTATGACTGCTGTACTTGATTGCATTGTAATGGTAATTAACTTGAGACTTTGCCTCCCTCAATGTTTTTTTGTAGCTTTAACTATGCAATGAGATGTTTCCTCTGTCATATATATGCACTTATTAAGCTCTCATTGGATTCTAATATGCATGTAAATAGTCAAGAGTTTCTTAAGGCTAACACTACACTATGTAGATTGTAGTGCCATTAAGTCACTACAAAGATGTAGCCTGCAGCAAACTTATAACTTTTTTTCTTCTTTTTCTGTGAGTGTATGTGAGGGTTTGATTTTCCATTTTTTGTGCTTTTTTCCCCCAACCTGAAGGAGGAAGAATTCTCTCTACATACTTTTGCCCCTTTTTATCTGAAGGATTCCACACGCAAGAGCCCATTTTAACAACTTTTCCTTCCCCAACGAGCCTAAAAATGTGCTTGTGTTTTAAAAGGAAGATCCCGATGTCCTTAATTCAGTTTTTCAAGTTGGTTTGTAATCCATCCCCATTCCCACTTCTCTCTCCGAGCGGCTCGTTTGAAAGCCCTCGGTATCTCCTGTGTTTCTACATGTTCTTTTACAGTACGGCGCTGTCATTTAATTACGAGACAATCCCCCACAACTGAGCAAGCATTTCCATCATTGATAATGTTGGTAGCAGGCAACTGAGACAAAATGATTACAAACCTATGTTGCGCTCAATAGTCCTTTAGAGGATTTCTCTCTTAATAGTCCTGGCTCATTCATGTTTGGTTCAGTACATTTGTTCTTTAAAAAAGGCATAGATTAGAAGAGTTTCAGGGTAGGTTAATAACTCAACTGAAAATGGCTGCTTGCATTGTCAAAGTCTGTTCCTGCAGTTGCCTGGTGCTTTCTTCAGTTCTTCCACACTGCAGCTTTGGCCCAGTTGGTAAACAGCTTAAGTCCAGACATCTTTTCATTCTCCGCACAGCGGATTGAAATAAAAATGCATATAAGTGGCGACTGACTGGCGCTGGCCTGACAATAGCCTGTAACATTATGCAAGGGTATTTACATAGGAATAAGGCCTTGGTAAAGAAGACAGGGGCAATTAATGACTAGGGCCACACATATAAGGAAAGTTTGTCCAATCCTTTCTTCAATAAAGATCTTTTGTAAAGTGCTATGGAAACTCATGGAGGCCCCCAAACAGATTAGGAGAGGGACTTTTGTGGTAGAGTTTTTTTGGGGGTTGGTTTTTGGTTGTTTGGTTTGGTTTTTTTTTTTTAAGTTAAAAGGGCCCAATTTTGTAAAGGTAAAATGTAATTCTTCTGTGGTTTCAAATTTTTACTATTGTGACCTTTTTTTCTTTTCTTTTTTTTTTTTCATGGGAATTGGCTTTGCATGGCTATTTTCCTAGGAGAATGTGTGGAATAAAGTGAACAGTGTGCCTCAGACCGGAAGGGTGGTGGAGGTGGAAGTCTTGGAGAAGACCTATAGCAACACTTGACTCCTGCTAGCACAGGTTTGGAATTTAAGCTAATTTGTAAGCATTTAGAGCCTGATTCTGATCTCTCTTACACCCCAGCAGTTCTGCTGGAGCTGTCAAAGCACTTCCTGGCAGATGTAAGATAGGCAACTCTGCCTTCGGAATTCAACTTTCTCCTTCCTTTTGTCCTGGCGGATTTGGGCATGAATGATTTTGACAAACCGAGGAAGCCCTGCAGGCTGGCTCTGGGTTGTGGTGCCGAAGGCGGAGCACCATCAGCAGCGAGTTGCAGAGATGTAGCCCAAGGCAGAATTTAACCCCAGGGCTTCATCCTACCAGATGGGATGCTCTCCCCAGGGCTTGCAAGCAGGGACAATGAGCCCATTTCCCTGGGGGAGACCAGCCCACATCCCCTGGGGCAAAGATAGCACAAAAGAGTCACAGCTGATGATGCCTCCTTCACCTGCGGGGACTTGAGATGGTGGATTGCACATCTTGATGCAGTGTGGACACACCACTGTGTGTTTGAAGCCATCACCACCACAACAGGGCTCCTGGGAACCTCTTCATCAACACTATACACTCCTTTGGTGCCTCCTTTTCCTTCTCAAGAAATTTAAGTTGCTGTCCTCTGTCTTGCCTGCCCCCATGGAAGTGTTGAAGACCATGTTTTCCTTGGGCTGTCGTGGTATATCTGTTGATGGCAGCTTGAATATGCCCACACCAGTTGTGCAATTTTAATTTCAGGCTCATCCATTGCTGTTTATAGACTTTGCCCTCATTCAAATGACTGTGGAGGGCTCCTTGGTTTGGGTTGATACTGTAACTTTTTTTAACAGACTATCCAGAAAGCTGTATGTTTTGAAAGCAGAGCAGGGATCCTACTGCTCAACCCATCATTCAAGAAGTCAGTCCTTTGATGTGCATGAATGAGGAAAGCCCCACGGACTTCTCTACAGTTCTGTCAAGATTTACACCATTTCATGATCTACTACTGGATCCTTTTCCTCTTTGATACAGTTTATTATAGCAGAATGTAGCTCAAAGAAGAGAGAAATACATTTCCTGGGACCCCCTGTCATGCTGCTTTCTTTCTTCGAGATAATTTTAAAAATCAGCTCTTCCATGGAAATTAATTCTTAAAATGCTTGCTGGACATTGAAGAGGGGGAAATAAATGCTAATAGCACAAATGCATGGCTCCTATGAGAGAAATGTGCATGGGGCAGAGAATGTGTTTCTGCTGCAGCCCTGGAAAGCTGCAGAAATCAATGCTTCATTCAAGGCTATTGATCAGTACTAAATTAATTAGACTTCAAGGCTTATGGCAGTTGATAAGACAACTTGTTAATTTAGTCAATGATAGTGTTTTCCCTAAAGCAGCAAATACCCTCTTTCTCAGAAAAGACATTTCCAGCACTTGCTACCCAACTTTTTTCTTTCCCCCCCTCTTTTATTAAAAAAAAAATCACTTTACATTTAAATTAAGATAAGAATTGGACAGGGAGATACTTCTGTTTACCCCTATTTGCCTTCTTTTGCTCTAACGTCAAAGCAGGGTGTCGATAACATCTGATGTAATTTAGTAGGATGGCAGCATAACATTTAGCTTCTTCGACCCCAGCCCATTGACAGCGATGTTCATTTGGAAAAGCTGGTGGGGAGAGGAGGGAGGAGGGAGAAAACCCACTTTCTAAATGTGGTTTGTTTTGTTTTTTTTTTAAATGGCAAGCCCGGCCTTGCTTCCCAGGCAAGAAGGATGCTCATGGCCACTGACAAAGGCACGGGCGCTGCTGGTCCTGCGAGCAGTGAATGAGACGAAGGTATCCCAGAATACCCCGGACATGGGGCCGTACTTCCTGCTGGCTGGGAAGGACAAAAGGACAAAGCCGAAGGAGTGCCGGGGTCCCACCACCAGCTCTTGGAGGCACCAGTCTGCTACCAGCAGCACTCCAACCCTCGGAGAATGCTAATAAGCCACTGAAGAGCTCAGCTTTCCTGCCATAATTCTATAGTGCCGTTGAGGACCCCATAGTGTTCACTAAATAAAGACAACTAATTGAGAATTTTTTGCACATTTTGCTCAGTGGACTTGTTGTTCAGGCGGTTGGTTGGGGAGAATGTTCCCCTACTGACAACAGGGGCTGATTGTTTTGGCAGCCGCCGGGTTAGCACCATTTCCCGGGTCTGAGGCTGACTTTCGAAGTATGACAAAAATGTTTAATTTCGGATTTTTTTTTTTTTTTTTTTTTTTTT
>KL268050.1:0-11482 GCA_000699545.1 Podiceps cristatus
TTTTTTTTTTTTTTTTTTTTCTCCTTTAGAATCTCTACCTGAATTGTCAATGGTTAGAACTAATGCTATACCATCTGTGGCTCTAACTCTTGACTAATTCTTGGCTCTGTGCTGTAAAAGCTGCATTTCAACTTGAAGTGGCTGTTTAACAGTAATGGTTGAAATTATATGTGAGAGATGTGTACATAAAATGCATTGGGAAAATAGCTGGCATTATTCAATTTTATGTATATTAATATTAAGAATGCATGGTGCTCTAATTCATTTTTACAAGTGTCAATGGAAAGAAGCTTAAGGAACAACACACTTTAGAATTAAAACAGTGGATTAAATAATACTTCATGAGATGATAATGAGTTTAACTCTAATTGAAATATATACCTACTTCATTACCAGACTGTTGTTTTGTGACCTGCATGAAATGAATGTGATATTTTCATAGTCACTGCCTACACCCCAGTAGAACACCAGGTTTCATTAACTGGGCTCTACTTTTGGTAGGCCAAGATGGCAGCTTGGCTTTATTTGTAAATGACTGACCTCTTTTCTTGACATCCATAGTAGATTCCTCCAGATCCAAGGAGGACTTGGAGTATTCCATATGGTTTTATTTGGGGCTGCAGTTTGCGGTGCTGTCATTTAATAGGTTTTGAGTTAGTGAATAAACTCTTGAATGTCTGAGCAAATCATCATGACTTTCAATGGCTTTAAATGTCTAAAAGATTTAAAAACATATACAACTGGATATATTCTACTTCATCATTCCTTTTACTTTTACTTTTATTAGTAATTTTAACAGTGGCAATTGCAACTAAATACTTATTTTCTGTTTGTATCAAAGTTCTGTATATAATCCTGCTTAAAGTCTCTGGTGTGATACTTTTAACGTTTTCCCATGGCTCTCATCAAGTTCCAAACTTGTTCCAAATATATGTCCTTATGCTTTTTTATTTTATTTTTATCGATTCCTGTTCTCAGACCTTGGTGTCAAAGAATAATTGGCAGGGTTCATTGGTCTTCTGCACTATTAGTTACATCATTTGGTTTCCCAAATTGCTTTATTCCTTCTCTTAGCATAAGACAATCCAGAATGTGTTCCCTTGGCCCTTCAAAGAAAAGCATGAAATAGCACCAACAGCAGATGATGTGGTGATAGCAGGCGGTTTGGCATCAGAAGAGGCAGCATCAGGAGCCTCGGCAAGAGCAGAGAATGCTTTTTGTGGAAGTACCACCTCGCTGTGTCACAAAGCCAACATGCTCTTAACTTTCTTGTGCGAGGGAGGTTCTTCTGTTTTGATTAATTCTATTTCAATTTCTCTCCATGGAAGTTCTTATTTAAAGAAGGAAAAGAGGATGAAAGCTATTTTTTCTGCTTTGCTTCAAAATGTGTTTGAGTGCTGCTATGCAGGTTTCTGCTGCAGAAGTGCTTTGTAAATGGATGTCACACAGTTCCCTATACAGATCAACCGCAGTAAATGAAATTTATAAAGTAGAACAGTACAAAAACAGAAATTGGAGATGAAAATAACAGTGTAAAATACTTAGCACTTTATTTTAATGCGAGAAAATATTACAGTATTTTTTCTAAGCCACTTAAAATGTGCCAAGTGAAAGAACCCATAGCACTTCCCTAGTGAGATTGTTTTGTTATTTAATAGATCTCACTCAGGAAATATTTATTTGATATTCACTTTAGATTTTCACCCTTGATTTTACAATAAGCATTGCTTTTAGCAGTTAATAAGGTTCCAGTATGGACTGCAAAGATTTTAAAAATTAAAGTCTTTGCCTCTTTTTTTTTTACAAAAAATATTTTATGATTGAAAAATTCTGATGGAGTACCAGTTGGGTCAAATTCCTATTACAATGAATTCATATTATTCAGAAAAAATAAAGAAGAGTGCTGAAGACAGCTAGTATTCCATCAATTTGGGTAAACCAGTATTTTTTAAAAATCAAATAATTTGTTTCATATTATTGTTATGTCATAAATTATCCAGATAGTGATGTCTTCTCCCTTTCACCAACTCTAGACGTTTGACCTGGAGGATTCTTCAAAACAGTTTCCCACAATTCTATTTCCATATAATAAGTATACCTTGATATAGTTAAACTGCTCTCTCTGATCCAAGTGAGGAATTGTTGAAATGCCTTCAATATATTATCTCTCAGTTAACGTCTGAAATCACTTTTACCTATAATTAATCAAAGATCTATGGCAAACGTTGATGGTCACCATGCAATTCAGACAAATGGGATTGAGCAGTGTAATAGGAATGAATGGGCTTGATTGTATTTCAGATTCTTTCACTATTAATAAAATTGGGGATAAAGGTCTGTCATTGATTTCCTGTGTGTGCTTGTATTACTCTGCAGCACTTGTACTATTAATAAAAAATAAATTCCTTATAATTTCATTTGTAAGCAGAGGAAATTTGTTATGTAGAATAAATCAGCAAATGAGAAAAATATGGAATTACATACTTCTTACACATTATTTTTCTTACTGTTTTATTGTAGTATTTCCTTCATTCTAGCTCAGATATAAATTAAGGTGCTACCCGAAAATTTATAAGAAAAAACTATATAAGCAATTATAACAGAATCAAAGTTTGTTGTGAGTGAGAATAAACAAATTCTATCCTACCATCACTAAAATTTCTAGAACATTACTCAAGTTGTGACGGAGGTCTTGTTTTCTCTTACAACACAAAAAATAGGTTACCACCTGTGTCTTGCAACATATCTGTAAATAACAGATTGCACCAATTATGTTAGTGTTTTGCTGCCATGCATTAAAATGAAATGCAGCAGTGGGTATGATTTATAGCAGAATGCACCGTTTTGGTTTCTAAAGCTGATAAGCAGAGAAGCATGATTATTAAACTGAGTCTCAGCTTTACAGAAAGGCGTGTAATCAAGATTTGCTTGCACAAAACAAGAAAGCTGTGACTAATTTCATATAATGATGTTTGCCTAACAAAATGGTACATTTAAAGGTCAGCTTAATTGTGGAAATATGATTTCAAGGGAAAGGAGTATCTTTGCTTTTGTTATGTAATTCAACTGAAATATACTCAGTAGTGTATTGAGTTTTGAGTGAAATGACACAGAATCTTACCATTACTACAAATAGGAGCTTAAAAAGAAAAAGAAAAAAGAGAAAAAGAGAGAGAGACTTCTTTATCATGTATTATAAAGCAAAAAAGAAAAATCAACAGTTTTGGGAGGGAGACATTTGCAAAGACAATATGGATTCAGATGACACATAAGTTCTGGAGTGTGTCTTAAAATGTTCAGTTTACAAATCATAGTAGATCAGGATTGACTTCTGGTACTTCAGTTTTCTAGATAGGCTGAAATTAACTTTAATGTGTATGTTCATTTTTCCCTATGCTTCTGCCCCTCCCCTGTGTTTCCAGTTCATGAGAAGACAAAAAGCAGAAATGAGTATGTATGAAATTTTTTCTTTCTATATAATCAGAACTAAAAAAGAAAAGATTTTTGTTAAGACAGCTGTTTTGTCTTTAACTCAGTTCCTATGGTTACAAAATTCTTCTGTACCTTCTGTACCATACCGATATCAACTGTGAAAGTGTCAAAATTAGAGTACTTGACTGAAAAGAAATAGCACAGAAACATGATTAAGGGTAGACCTAGAGCTGCAATTTTAGGTGAATGATTTCTCAAGGATGACAAAATTAGCATGAAACCTTTAGGTACAGTAAGCAAACAGGTGTGTGTGGGGGGGGATAAAATTCAGGGACTCTATACTTGATGTAAGATGTTCAGTTTTGTCCTGTATTTCATTCTATGACAATGTAGAGAATTTCATCTTATGAAAGCAATGAAGGTCATGGTTATTGGATCTAAGACAGTATGGGTCAATCAGGAAAGTCTCTCCATTTTTACAAAGCAAGTAGTTGTCTGGCCTCTACTTTCATGCTTATCCCTGGGAAAGAAATTGTCTTCCACTACTTCTGGAGGACTTCTTTACTACTGTTTTACTGTCTGGGAGCAGTAGGATTTCACTGAGTTTTCTCTGTGTTGTTCTCCTGGACATTCTGTCTTTGTGAACATCCCCACTGCTGATGTCTCTTCCTGGAAATACTCTTGATGAATTTTTCCTGCTTAGGAAGGTTTCTTTAACTTTTCTTATTTAATCTCAGCATGCTCTTTTTTAGCATAAGGTTCATTTCATCTGTTTGAAAGACATCCTTAGTCAGCCTGTAATAAGAACTCTTCTTTCTATATTACCATCTCTCAAGTTTTCCTTCAGTGCTATCATTGCCTTCTCTAACTCCTCTGTTTTCTCTAAGCACAAGGCTTCCAGTTCCTTTTTGCTTTACCCATATATCAAGAGCCTGTAGTTCCAAAAAAAAGAGAATACAGAGAAATTCGTACCTGAGACACTCAGAACCGCACTTTCACAAAGACTGCAAAGCCTTGTTATTCAATGATAACAGCTCCAGTTCTCTTTCTGATGGCCTTTCAGTACTTCCAGTATTTGCATCAACTGTTTGCAAATCTTCAGACACAGATTTAAAATATTTACAAGGCTTTGAGTGTTTTACATTTACTGTCACCTTGTAACATTATTGATCCCGGATGTGGATGCTTACCTTGATTTAGCAACACTTAAAATATTTAAGTTCTACAGTTTGCTTTGAGTATAACAAAATGAAAGAAAGAGTCACAGAGCAATAAAGAGTAAACTAACATGTTTCTAAAGAAAAATAACTTAGCTTATACTGTGTAATAAAGGGTCTTACATAAGTCCCACTGGAAAAGCCTTTAGAAAGACTTCTTGGGGAGATAAATTGGGGAGCAGAGAATGAAGGAAGGAAACTATGAAAGTAGAAAATTCTTCCAATAAGCAACGGATAAGAGATGTAAAGTATAAAGGATGTTAGAAAATCCTTCTTGAAGTAGTTGTGCTTTCATTAAATCACACACAGTATTTATATAAGATTTCCTTATTGGTATTATTACCACTGCCACAGGTAGTGGGCACAAGCTGGAATACAGGAAGTTCCACAAAAACATAAGATAAAACTTCTTCACTGTGAGGGTGACGGAGCACTGGCACAGGCTGCCCAGAGAGGTGTGGGGTCTCCTGCTCTGGAGATATTCAAACCCGCCTGGACGTGTTCCTGTGCGACCTGCTTGGGGTGGTCCTGCTCTAGCAGGGGGTGGGACTAGATGATCTCTAGACATCTCTTCCAACCCCTGTCGTTCTGGGCTTCTATAAATTCTGCCACACCAGAGCAACTGAACTGGATAAGTACAAACAATCTCCTTCCCTTCTCCTTGTGTGTCGTCTATAGGTCTGGGGGAAAAGTGATCACAGTAAACAGGCAACTGCTAGAATAGACCTTGTAGCCCACTATAATTTGATCTACATTACTGTAACACTTGTCCAGCTACACAATTTTTAATTAGTATAAAATCATATGGGATACAAGAAACAGAAGTTCAGCTTTCTAGTGCTTAAATCACTGGTTTATTATCCAGTCATTACATTTGATTATAACTCTGATATATTTCTCTATATTTTCTTCCAAATTTGGAAAACCTTGAGTTTATTCCTATCACAAAACACAAAAATATTAGAAGTGGCAAAAACTTCAATGAGATGTCTCTTCTCTAATTTGATTTGCTAATCTGTCTTCTCAGGATCCACCTGAATCTCCTAGAGATATTGTAATATTAAGTATATTGAAAAAAAAAAAAAAACCAAAAAAAGGCTATATTACTATACAGTTAGGTAAAATTAATGTCTTTTCTGCTAGCTTGTAGTCAGTTGAATCTCATTATTCCTCTTTCTTCTAGAGTCCATAAATGATGAACAGTATGAACTACAGGTATGATCTTACATTTTTAGTAGAATAAGTTCAGCATATTCTTAAAAGTACAAAACTATAACAAGACTTCTTTAAAACCATATCTAGCTTAAAGATGTTCCTACAAGTTTCTAGAATGTGATAAGCATTTTGAAATTATCTTCTGTGAATATAAATATGATGGACACCACTTATTATTACCAGTTGTAAGTTAGAAAATATATATTTATATATATTACATATATATATGTTTGCTTCAGTTTAGCAAAACCTGAGACTATGGTAAAACCTATACAGTTTCAGAATGCCAGAAAAAGTAAAGACAAAATGCTATTAACTAACTTATGTAAATACAGTGAATAAAACCACGGGAAATACAGCCCATATTCCAAAATTATAAAAGTTCAGATTTCTGCAAATATATATTAAGACAGTAGTTGGGTAGATAAAATACTCAAATTTGATTCATGACAACTTTATTTCAATCCTTACTCTGAAGTAAAGTAAATGGAGTTGGCTGTAAATACTTAAGTGTCCTAACCACTGGGCTGGTAAGTATTTCTGTGTCTGCCTACCTCCTGGCCATCTCTTAAGAACAATTCGTTACTGAACCGCATATTTTTGTCAGAGGTTTTAAGGAATTTTCTTGCTGTAGTAGTGTTGTTCTGGTCCTCATTCTCTATGAAAGTATCCCTTGGACAACTGCTTAAGTCATGCCATCTCAAAATTATTTTGGGCTAGCTACATCTTAAAGGTAAGAGAAATAATCAGTTAATAATACAAGGCAGAAGAAAATAGACAATATGTTAGAGTAAAGCTGTATAATTGTCTGCTAGCAAAATACTTATCACATCTGTATAATGAAATTCAAACCTGAAATTCAGTGGTTTATTTGATTTTTTTCTATAATTTGTTGCCAATCAAACTAATGGTTGAAATACTTGCCCTTTGAAGCCAATCAGATTTTTAATTTTTTTTTTTTTTTTGTAATAAAACCATTGTTACTTTTGATACATTCATATATTTTGTAAAGTAGTTTTTGTATCTGTGATTTTTGCAATTAATGATGTATTATAGAGCTTTTAGGAAAATAGAATTTATTTGTTAGTGTTGATAATACTCCTTGTATTGGTTCTGATGAAAATGAAAAACTTAAAAAAGTATGAAAGTTCTTATGAATGGAAGTTTTTCACTAAGCAATTATTTTAAATGAACACTTCTCTACAAGTTTTAGCTCATGAACTTATTTAGTATTACTACCAATATATATGTGATTCAAATCAGTGCTCTAGAGAAAGATTGCTCAAACCCATACTCAAAGCATGGTGTGCACTTAAGTGTGTTTTGAGTTAGAATGCAGAATTAAATGGTTGAAATAGAAACAGTGAGGAGCTCATCAGAAAAGTAAGCAGAGCATGATCAGAGCTGAACAGAAAACATTAGGACCACTCATTTCTCCTACTTTCTGAAATGAAAATCATAGGGTGGGAGAAAAAAAGGGGGGGAAAAAAGAAAGCATTACAGTTAGTAAAACCAATATCCCAAAACTGTTTTCTCCTATCCAGTCTATCAATCTATTAATACATCCTAGCAGAAAGTAGTCAGATTCATGTTCCCAAGTGCTCCTAAACAAAGAGGTTTGGCAAAAATTTTGCTACAAGAGGTTTATTAATTTCAGAGTGATGATGCATTAATTAAAACTAATCTATCTTTGAAGTAGGAACAGTTGAAACTTCTTTTATCCTCAGGAAGGGTGTGCATGGCAAAGTATTGCTCAGCTCCTTCATTACTTTCATCTTGTGAGGAGATTAATAGCCATCCTTGGGACATCAGCTGCTTTCTATTTATCAAAGGGATGCCAGGGGCTGGCAGTTCTGTTGGAGGACTAAGGGCAAAGCATGGTTTGAAGAGCTCACAGCACCTTTGGACTCAGGCAGGGGGAGGAGAAACAAGTGCTAGTTTGTACACCCGATCCTCCCAAGTAGTCCCCCCACTCCCTATTTGAACACAGGTTTCTTGTTATCCTTCTCAGTTTAGCTGGTCACGTGGCCTTAAGGCTAATTGATTGTGATATATCAAAGAACTACAATTTAATTCCTTTGAATGTCTCTCCCCTTGCTCCCCTGTCGCACACAGCTCAACAACAACAACAAAAAAAAAATTGCTGTAATTAATGTACTGTGAGTCATAGAATTTCATTTTGGAGAGCCATTTTGCATTTCACATCTCTACTGCCTATGACTCCATTAGATTCATGCATCTCTCCATTTCATTTTAGCTTTAAAGATGGCATCTTTCCATACCTTTGTCTTCTGTTCGAAGTCTCCCCATAGTCAGAAATACATGGTAAAGTACAGTGAGAATTTTGTTGCTGTTGTTTCTTTTTAACCATTTCTTTTCAATTGTGAGTAAAAGATTGAATAACATGGGTGATATATTAAGTGATTAAGATTCTGTTCATTCTGTCATTTATGTTTCTCCAGGATATGGAAAAGATGTGTAAAAAATTGTTCTTCATTGTCTTATTAGCACCTGGATTTTACCTCTGTTCTCAACAGCAGTAAAGATGGTAGCTTTGGACCCAAAGATTTAAGAATGATTTGAAAACAATTTTCACACTTCCAGAACATTTAAATTACTAATGGCTTACAGTTGATATTAATAACATAGAAACAATATTTTTAAATTTCCATTTCCATTTCCATACACAGAAAATCCCACATGGCTTCAGTATATTACAGATTTTGATATTGAGCTTTCTATATTTGTATTCAGTAAATTGCACAAAATAATGTTTTGAATTTTTTTCCAAATTTGCCAGTCAGTATTCTTCAGTTGAAGTTCAGCTGTTGAGATTGAGCACCACGTAATACTTTATATATTCCCAAAGTAGAATTTAATAAAGTGCTTATTCTGATGGTTGAAATGTATCTTTTGAAGTTAATTGATCTCAATATTTTAGTTCAGCAGTGAGGAAAAAAATTGAAAGAATAATGTATAAGTTAACTTGATACGCTGTTCACAAAATATTATTTTTAAATTCTTATAGTAAGTTTTCACAGGTGAAAATTACATAGCATTGTTCCAGTCATGGTATGAAAAGAACACTTCTATGCATGGTGAAAACTGTTATCTATTACTTCAACTGAAACAGAATAATTTTCAAAATGTGATTACTGAATATTTACTGCAAGCTGCTTACAGTGCAAATTACTGATAGACATTATCTGGCGAGACAGAAAAATATATATTTTATTTCGTAAGGCAAGTAGTGATCATAATTAGCAGAATAGATAAAACTATTAGAATTGCACTTTTCAAGATTAGTCCAGCCTTTGTCTGTCCTAAAGCAAGTCTTATAACTTTTTTTTTGTCTTTTGAGGTGTTCTTGAGTAAAAACTGAAAATGGAGTAAGAACTTCGGAATTATATCATAAAGAAATTTTATGAAAAATAGTAGTCCTTACTGGAGTGAAAAATATATGGATATCTGCCTAGCAGAGCAGAAACACTTAAACTAGCTCTGTGTTGACTTGTCTCCTGGACAACAAATGGAGAAGAGGCAGGCAGATTGAGTGTGTAATCTGTGGGCCAAACAAGGAGCTGATGGATGGTGGTAATTTATTATGACAGGGTGGTGACTTATCCAAGCTAATATGTCCCAGTCTTCAGTACTGGTACACCTATGCTCATGTGAAACCAAAGGTATTTGCACAGAGCTTCATTGTACCATTTGTTTTATGGGACCACAGGACAATTCGATTTGGAAGGGACCTTGAGAGGTCTCTAATCCAACCTCTTGCTCAAAATACGGTGGAGTGTGAGGCTAGTCCATGTTACTCAGGGATTTAGCCAGTCTCATCCTGAAAACCTCCAGTGATGTAGTTGAACCATCAGTGTTAACACTATCTCCTGTACTAGGCTTTTGAAAAAAAGGAACTGAATTTCAACTTTACCTGGAATGGAAAAAAATGATAAAATGAAAATTGTGGAAAGGTATAAAGAGGTTCATGATAGTCATTATCATAGGTTGTTTATTAAAATCTGACTTACTGGCTTATTGCAAGAATGCAATGTGATTCTAAGAGATCTGTGTCATTAAGTATCTTTCAGATACTGAATCTTAATAGTAAATCTGAAAAAAACAAAATAATGTGAGAATTTTGTTCGGGTATTCTGTACCAGTTTAAAAATATCAAACGTATTCTTAAATTTCAAAATTAGGTCTGAATGCTGATGGTCTGATCTACACCAATTAAGATGAGTTCTTTTGGGATTTCCAGAGGTCAGAGGAAGTGTTGAAGTGAAGCATTTCATGAGCTAATTTTCCTTTAAATATACATTGATGACATCTCTCCCTTTGATCTCAACTGTCAACTGTCCATACTGTGAAACCTAACATGTAATAAGAATTTAAAAGAAAGTCTTCCAAAATTAGTAAGTTAGGAATACTGAAATTTTGTAAGATTTATTTCTTCTCTGTAAATTATTGTTACTCCATTAAAACCTATATTCCTGTGAAAATTCCTTTGAGTCAAAAAGTATTTTTATGGAGTTATGAAAATTAGGGACTAACATATGATCACCCGTGAAATCAACAATGGTAGAAATGCTCCTCTCTCTCGTCCATGGTGTGTAAACACATAAAGCAGTATAATAGATAGTGAATATCTGAAATGCATCTGGTTTTCTGCTTATGAATAATCATATCATAAGCTGTAACGTAGCTTTTTTTTATGTCTTCTAAATGACTCTTAGCTGTGATAGGAAACTCAGCAATAGGAAAGACTAATTTTGTTTCATGTGTTCTGGCCATGCAGAATTCACTAGAGGCACAATATAATCTCGTTAGCCTTCCTCATGCCAAGAGTTTTCTCTTGTTGAGATGATGACTTCCAGCATGTTTCACGTAAGTTTTATTTTCTTTTATCCAGTATTCTTTCTTCTTGGAAATAAAAAGACAGATGAGATAATTATGTATAATTTTTTTTTTTTATCATTATCTGTGTTACATTATAGTACATCCCTGGGCAATACAAGAACTTAAGTTGTGTGGATAATATTGCAATGGACTATTTGGGGTGAAGCATATATATATATATGTATATTAAAAAAAAAATTCATTACGATTAGCTAAAGCATTACAGTCTAATAGTTAGGCCAGGGAAATAGGAGACACGGGTCTCCTGCTTTCTGTTAAATCTGGGCAAGTTAAAAATCAGCACACAACTGCCTTGGTACATTTAGATTTTTTGTTTCCCTTGTAGTACCTGAGAAAGACTTCATTGTTTCATCTCCTATTATGCACAGCTATTAACAAATATTTTGCACAAAGCTGTTCCTATGATCTGAATGAACTGACTTGCAGAGAAGTTATTTGTGAATAATTTTACTTGGCTATGACCCTGGCAACTATAATACCTGTACTGTGCTTATTTGGTGTCTGGGTGCTATTATTTCTTTTCCTTGTTTAACTCAGGGATTAATATTTTCAGTTAAGATGCATTACAATCATAGAATCATAGAATAGTTTGGGTTGGAAGGGACCTTTAAAGGCCATCTAGTCCAATCCTCTTCAATGATCAGGAACATCTGCAACTAGATCAGGTTGCTCAGAGCCCCGTCCAGCCTGGCCTTCAA
>JMFS01053252.1:0-29630 GCA_000699545.1 Podiceps cristatus
CCCCCCCCGCCATGAGCTGCAGGTATCCAGTCAGGTATTTTGTAAGCCCAAAAGTCTAGTTATGAAACATATTTTCCTGAAGCACAAGTAGTAACAAACAGACTGTCAAAATATTCAGTCTTTTTGAGCTGCTCTCTCTAGTGCAACCCAACCAGTATCTCAGCTACTGTTCTCTTTCCCAGAGGCTTAGCACTGCCCTGCAACTATGTGATTTTGGTAGCTCTGCCAGTACAACTGCAAAACCTACAGGATCTCCTGTCCTCACTGTGGTGGTTCCAAAGGTTTCCAAACGATGGTGGAGGTCAGCAACCCCTCTTCATGTCCTGCTGGTCCTCAACAGGTAAAAGAAGCTACAAGCACTGCTCTGCTACATCTTTCTATGGAAAATTTGTGTTCAAGAGACTGCACCGACAACGTCACAAACCCAACGTCAGTCACTGTGATTAAGGACCACAAAGCATCCTTCCCTGGACCAATTTCACTCTCTCACCTGACTCTTCCAAGAGCACCTCAACTATTTGCTGCTATGTAAATATATGCGAAGTACCTGTAAGGTGAATAGATGCACCCTCAGATACCATAGTAATAAATTAATGTTTTCAGTGGTTTAGTCTTTCATTTATAATCAATTCAGTTTCTATTGCTTCAACAATGACTGTGTCCTTTTACAGATTATTTATTGTTTTTAAAGAGCTTTGATTCTTCCTCCCAGCGTCTATCATGGCAACATCAAAATATGGACATGTTTTTGAGAGATCTAGACAAGTTTTCATCCCTTAGAAAGTCCCACTGAGAAAGTACACTCTGAGAAAGTAGAAAACACAAAACCACTTGGAATAAAACATTAAAAAAAAAAAAAAAAAGCTCACATGCCTTAAAATGGTAAAACCTCATCATTCAGCAAGAATAAAGCAGGAAAAACATTCCTCTCTTTGCTATTAATTAAGCAAAACCACCTTTAACGGAACTGCACTTGCAGACTCTCATACACAGGATTTGGTTTAGCCTTGAAAGAGCTGAGCTATCAAACCATTTTTTATCCCAGATGGTGGTATTAAATCAGTATCTTCAATAGAGAACCCCCCAAAGAATGCAAGCTACAGCATTCATTATCATTGCACTTCTCTAGGCAGCGTGATAGGTGCTGAGAATAAACGGGGGTGCCAGTTTTCACTGCCATATGTTAGCATCTGATAGGGAAATTGTGGTGCATGCTTCTCTGCTAATTCTGTAATGCTTTGTATGCTTCCCAGGGAAAAAATAAAATTAAAAAATTACATCAGCTTTGAGTCTGGCATTATACATCTGAATTGATGCTCAGTATCCAAACTCCCATTTTTCATTCATGACTATTCAGTTTAAAGATTTATTTCAGGCATATATTTCAGAAACATACATGTACAAGAATCAGTGGTTTAATGCCATATAGTAAAATGTCATATTTTCTTAAGCGAACTTTGACCACAATGGTCAAAATATTGTTAATGTATTGTTTCAATATATATATAGCAATGACAGTAATTTTGTCATTGTGATCACAAATATCAGCCACTGCAGTTATGACTACTAATAACCATATACAGCATTTTAAAAGTCATAGAAAGGTCTGCACTGTAAGATCAGGAGCTTATGATCCTATTTCTTCTCTTCTACACTGACATCATGCATCCTCTTTCAACATTACTGAAGGATTAATGCACTTAAGATAAATTCAGTCTGTGTTTAGCTTAGAATTTGCATATGTTAGACCTGAAAAGATGCTTGTGCTCCTCAAGCATACCTATTTTCCTCTGCTATAATGATGTGTAACTGACTGCCTTGCTCAGCAAGCTTTGCGCACTTAAAATACTGACACTTCTTTGAACATGAAGTGAGAAATTAAGCATACTGAAGAAAAGAGGGAAATAAGTAAATGCAAAGTACTGTTTTTGGCTGGAATAGAGTTAACTTTCTTCGTAGCAGCTCGTATGGTGCTGTTTTGGATCTGTGGCCAAAACAGTGCTGATAACACAGGGGTGTTTTAGTTATTGCTAACAATGCTTGCACAGCATCAAGGTTGCCTCTGTTTCTCATGCTGTCCCACCAATGAGGAGGCTGGAGGTGCTCAAGGAGTTGGGAGGGGACACAGCTGGGACAGCTGACCCCAGCTGACCCAAGGGGTATTCCGCACCATATGAAGTCATGCTCAGCCTATAAAGCTGGGGGAAGAAGGAAGGAAGGGGGGATGTTCGGAGTGATGGCATTTGTCTTCCCAAGTAACCCTTACACTTGGCGGAGCCCTGCTTTCCTGGAGATGGCTGAACACCTGCCTGCCCATGGGAAGGAGTGAATGAATTTCTTGTTTTGCTTTGCTTGTGCACACGGCTTTTGCTTTACCTACTAACCTGTCTTTATCTCAACCCATGTTGTTTTGCACTTTCACCTTTCTGATTCTCTCCCCCATGATGCTGAGTGATGATTAGCCTCCTAGTAGGATCTAACCACAACATGCAAGATGTAAGGCTAATGCGAATACATGAGACACCCAAGATGGAACATCTGCGCTAAAGTTGGACAAAATGCCTGCATTTCGGCATGCCTCATTATCGCCCACTCCTACCAGTGGGCTTCATTACTATCTCTTTTCCACAGTTTTGGAGGGCGGGAACAGAGTTCACTGTAGTTGCACCTGTTCCCAGAGCAAATAACTGCAGATACTTCAAGGTCTGAGATACAGGAAGCTGCCCTCTGACACCTCTAGTTCCCATGGACATGGTAGAAAAGAAGCTATGAAGAAACATGGCTTTATCTCCAGATACTACTGAAGGTACAGAAATGTAAAATCACTCAAGAAGTCAAGTATTACCGACTGTTGAAATGAAAAAAAAAAACTTGAAGCTGTTCTTTGATAATGACTTGTAAACTGATCATTTCCTTAAAAAGCAGGAAAAAAAAATTTCACAAGAAAATGGTGTTAAAATAAAGAGCAACTTCTAAAAAATGTCTTTCTTCAGAGGAGCTGCAGATATCTGGAATCAAATTGTCTTTCCTTTATGTGAAATGTCAAGCTGAAGAGAAATAAAGGAAGAGTTTTCCCATAAGTCCAGTTGCTGACCATGACATATACTTGTCAGAACCACATTTTGGGAGTAATAAGTACCTTGGTACATTTCTATTTTATTCATCTGTCATGGTTAAGATGCCATTTTTGATTTTGGTGTTAAAAAGACAGCAAAAAATACAGAGACAGCACACAACTAAAAGCAGGTGAATTACAACTTTGTGAAACTAAGCACAGGGCTGCACATTATAAGGCCACTCACGTTTATTTGCTCCTTCACAACTATCAAAATTAAAATAGATTAGATTACACAACATTAATTGAAAATGAAAGAATATAATATTCATATGAACTCCTGTGCCTAAGGAAGATTCAGCCTGAGCTTTATGGTTTCTGAGAAGTATGCAGTGAATACCCTTGTGATGATGCCTTTTCTTATTTATATGTTTATTTTGAATTTCAGACAGATCTCTTTCACAAAAGCTCAAGCTCAATGAACAGTGTTTGCAAGCATTCTCTCAACCAGCCTCCACATTAGTTCCTTGTTGTCTTTGTAATACAGACAAGAAGCATCCAGTCTGCTGGAAAATAGGGACTCTTTCTCTAATTACATTATTCTCCCACCTTATTTGCACATAGTAATCACAGCCTGTTTTCTTTTTAAAATTACTTAGTAGTGATGTCTAGTAGTTAACATTTTAAAGTGTTTTGAAAAATACAGAAGATGCATTCTAAAGAAAACAGATAATACACATGGAACATTAAAATACTGGAAATGGAAACATAGGTATGTACCTATAAATACACATAGCAGATAAAATTTGTTGTATAATAAATTCATAATTTATCTGTAAGCTCCACAAGTCATCAGCAATTTTTTGTTTAGGGACACTTTGTGGAAACAGTTTTAACAGCTGCACAACCCAAAAAGAGGGTTACAATTCGTTCAGAAGGCTGGTAAGCACGATCACAGCTATACCACATCATCTCTTACATTGTTTCTCATACCTTTTTCACCACAATTGGTAAAGGTGAGAAACAGTTTAAAACAAAAACAAGATGTGAAACGAAAAAGTATTAACTTATCTCAGGATAAAAATGGCTGCCTCCTACCTAAAATTTTCTTTGCATTCACTGTATTAAAATGTGAATGAGGCTGAGCAAAAGTGAGCAGCAAGGGGTTTTTTGTTGCTGTTGTTGATTAAATAACTTCCTATTTTCCATTGATTCTGTCAGGAGCTCAAGCACACTCAGGCCTTGCCTGAGCTCTGGCACACATATACCTTTGGCCAGCCCTGCCTCCTGCGGCCCGGGCTTGTGGTCCAGGCCCAGAGCACATGGAGCCTGTCTCCAGCCCAGCCTCCCACCCTCTCCATGGCTGCTCCTAACTTGGCCCCTGCATGTACCCCAGACCTGGTCTGCAACTCATCTGGGGCTGTGGATGGGCCCCGTTACCACCCCTCGGCGCTGCTCGCTCAGCTTGTGCGCGGCCGCATCGTGCCTCGTCAGTGAGGGCACAGCCTGCACTTCGGTCACCCTCGGCTCCCAACTGGCCCCCCCCTCACATAGCTGCTCCCTGACAGTTTCCATCCTGAGAAATTACACACAGATCCAGAAATAGCTGAAATCAGGTAACTGAATTCCAGTGCACGGGAAAAGGGCAACATCTGCCTTGCAAGAGGATATATGGCCTTTCTTTCACCAACAGCTAGGACATCCACGATTTAGAGGATTGTCTGTGTTTTGCTAAAGCTTCCACATAACTTCAATACGGGGTCGAATAAAAAATGTTTTTCTTCCACCACTGAAACTGTAATTTGAGTCTAACACGTTACTGAAATATTCCCTGAAATAGGAAATACTATATTCTCTATCCTGTGCACATACTTAAAAACTGAAACAAAACAGGTATATCAGGTTCCCTAAAGCTTTAAAAACATCTTCCTCCCCTGTAATACTAATGAGTTTCCAACATAATAGCCCTAAACCCTGAAAATCATATGTGAGTCAACGAGCAGTTTCCACACTTTTGATGTCAATAATGTCTTTTGAGCCTTAGTATGCTGCACATTCAGGACGTTCAATAGCCATCATGTAAGGGAAGCACATCACAACTGAATTCCAGAAACTTTTATATACTGTGAAAGCCTAGGATTTGGTGCCATTAGACTGAAAATACTGTTTACTTGATTTAGACAAACCATGCAGTATATTGTGACTGATTAAGAAAACCTGTATATTATTACCAATTCCTTGTGTTCTATCTCTCCCTCTGCTTTCTACGGCCAGAAAGCACATTGCACATCTCCACCTAGAAGCAAGCCTAAAAGAAGCAATAATTCAGAGTCTGGTTAGTGCTGAAATTGTTCTCTCTCCACAGTGTAATTTTAATTCACTTATTTTATGTCTAAGGACAAGACGACAAAGGATAGGAGTGGTTTTCCCTACGTACTTGTCATTTTTACATTTCCTAAGAGAAGGGCAAAGCCGAGACTCTTGAATTAGAAACTTGCCATACTGGCAGCTACTACATCATTTCTTAGTTGCTGGGTTTTCTCTTCCACAGCCTATAAGTATCTCCCTTTTTTTTATCTTCAGGGGCAAGCAGATTCAAAAGATTTCTAACAGGAAGCCTAAATTCACTCCGTTGCTGTTTTTAACATGAATCAGAGCAGAAACCCTCCTTTGGCACTCAAAGCCAAGCCAGCTAAAAATACATGCCCATCCTACAACCCAGTCACCATAATGCATCTCTATTTTCAAGCCTGCTTACCATGGAACTGAAACAAAGCTTTGCTTTGTCTCATAAATACCAACAGTATAGTAAAGAAATAGGATGTCAGATATATTTACTGTACGCTGTATGTAACTGCAAGGCAACAGCTAACACATGCTCTCTCCTTAAATCAGATAAAACTTCCTGGGGGCTAAGGGGAGGACACAATATCCCAGGAGGTGCAAAACAGCTCCCAGAATTGTACTCGAGTAGCTAGCTGGCTCCTGCTGTGATTACGCAGCAGCCCGAAAGCTTGTTGGAGGTATCTGACACAGAATCAATTGTCAAAAAGGCATTCGCGTGGTGAAATAAGTTCTCCCAGCCAACATGTCTTGAAAATGAATGGCAAGACAGTACAAGCTGAGAAACAGGCTCAAGCTAAACCTCTCCAGCTACTCAAATAATAGATGGTGACTGGCTTGGAAAGTGGGACTTTTAGTTATACCATTTCATGATAGCCTCCTTGAAAACAGATTAATTAGAGAAAAATAATGAAATGTAGACTATAATACATTGTATTATTTCAGATTGTTTTGAGGCATCTATGGGTGAAAATGTGTGTATAGGAAGGTGCACATGTGCTGAACAACTACAATTATAATGAAATGCATCTCTAGAATATTAAAAACAAAAAAATGGAAATATCAATGTGAAAAACCCACAACCTTCATTTCCCATCCCTCAGAACCTTAAAAGAAATGTTACTACTTCTAATAAAATTTTTGTTGAGCAAGGCAGTACAGAAAAGTCATAAAAGGTAATATGCTACCCAATTTATATGCAAACCCTTTAAAAGCTGCTGAGAAGTCAATTACTACATATTTCATATATTCTGAACTACAACAACGGAATTAATTCCTCTCACATCATGCACTTTTGATCAACAGTATATGCAAGCAAGCTGCTGATGGCTTGTTTCTCTCCATCTCAGGCCCATTAGTCACCATCCCTGAACAACTTTTTTGTCAGTAAATCAAATTACTTCATAATATCTGTGTTTAATATTTTCTTGATGCATGGACAAATCAGAAGTATTTCCATTAAATAATCGGTTTCATTATCTATCCAGTCCTTCCAATAGAGAGTAAGTTAAAACAGGAGCGACTAAGGGCTCCCTTACAAGTTGAAGTACTTGTTACTGCAGTCTTTTTACAATTACAATCTAATAAAGAAAAAATTTAAACAAAATTAAAGATATCATTGACTATTGGACTCTCCTTAATGTAAAATTTCAGAAAACTGTTAATAGTTTCTCAGATAACTGTATCCTGAGTAACAGTACCATATACTTCAAAGTTCTTCATGTGAAGCAAAATGGCTGTAAATGGAACGAGATAGCTTAAGTGGAAGTTTGTCCTGAGAATAAACTTCCTAAATATTTTCATTAAGCTAATCATTTGCCTGATATTTAGGTTATTTGTCAGCTTCAGACAGTAGTAGTCTATTAGGAGAGATCCGTTAATCTTCCACAAAAACTTAGATGAGTTCTCCTCACTGTGGTCTCCCAACCGGTAATGCATTTATCCCCACAAACGAGAAATCATTAAGATTTTAATGGTAGCACAGTTCAAATGACTATTTCTCATCAGACTTCCGGGATGGTGTTGGCATGTCACTCAGATACCCCTTTCTACCCTTTCAGTAACTACTCTAGCTTGTCTATATGTCTGTGTTTCCACAGAATGCTACAGCAACACTTAAAAATTCTTAAAAAGCCTGGGGTGTCTGTATGAAAATCATTGCATAGATTCAGAATGTGTACTAAAGTACCTTAATATTTTTGTTATTTGATATGCTGGGGTTTGCTTTTCTTTTTTTAACTTTTTAGCACTTGCAAAACCTGGACTTAACTTGCAAACTTTTTTACCCAAGATTGCAACAATGGTCAAGGATAAAAAAACTCTATTCAGCAGCAAAATCGAGTTTGTAATCTCCTGATAGCTATTCACACCAACTGCTCAATAAACATTTACAAGCAAAAAATATGTTGACACAGAAAAAAAAAAATACAGAACAACTATATGGCTGATTAAGACTCATTTAAAATAGACTGCAATAAAATACAGAATAAACTGTTTTGAGTATTATTTTGCATTTTTCGGACATTTTATTCTTCACAGAAAGTAGCTGCATACATGCTATTTTTTGCACTTATTTTATCATTTTCTACTACAACTCAAAAATGATAATCAGTTCTCTTTGAAAACCTGCATAGCCCATTGCCAGTTTTCTGTATCACATTCTCCTCTAAGGGCTTTCTAACTGAACATCAGTTGCCTTGGTTAAGACTTCTCAAAAACTGAATAAATAACTTCATGAAAGTACTTAAATTAATCAAGTTACTTTCACTTAATTAGTGATTTTAGTTACCATAATTTCCAGCATTTTATAATGACCAGCTGAAGTCAAGGGTTCTATTGATAAATTCACGGTCTTTTTAAATTTACCGAGTTGATCAACAACTTCAGAAACATATCACTTTTACTGTACTGAAGACTTATACAATACAGATATGCATGAGAAATATGTACACTCAGTAGCATTTTCCTTGGAATATTTGCCTTCCTCAAACTAGTCTAACAAAACTCTCACCCTCTAGGAATACACTGTTCCACAGGAAGGAATTCACTTCACAGTAGAAAATTATAGCTCAAGGCCTAATACAGGCAGATTTACAGTTTCTTTCACATTAAAAACAAGAGGAAGCTATGGAAGAATGGAAAAGATAATATTACGTTTTCACCCCATAAACAAATGGTGACTAAGCACCTAAATTTTATTCAGTTCTAGTACCCTATAAAGAAAAAGCAACAGCAAACTGAAGTGAACCTACAGGTATGGGCAATGAAAATGTCTAGAAGTCCATGAATACATTATCATAAACCACACTTATTAAAATGCTTTAATAACTTTTATTGCATTGAAAATATGCAAGATAAGCAACAATACATTGAAAGTAAATATAGAGTATCTCATTATCTGCTCAGAAATACAATGGGATAAACCATGGAAGTACAACATATAAAATAGATGCAATTTGTTTTTTCAAACAGTGCATAATTGCATCTACTGCTGCAATGTAATAGCGCTCAAGAGTTAAAAAAGCTCAAAATGGATTTTTTTGTAGGTTTTTTTAGTATAGCAAACAATCAGCTATTGCATTAGATTTTCCTTTTTTATGACAGCTGCTTAATTTACCAAGTTGGACAGATAAAGCTGTAAGATAAGTGCTTAGAAGATGGAGGGAAATATACAATGCCTTGAAATAAAAGAATCACTGACAATTACTGCTTAATTAACACACACATATAAATAAATCCCTTAATTGGCTCTTGTTTAGATACAATTGAAAAGAAATCCTCATTTAAATTTGGAAGCTAAGGCGTTAAAGAAAAATCAATATAAAATGGCAAATTAATACAGTTCTCTACTTTCTGGATTAGTCATAAAAAATTAGACTGTTTCTAAACAAATAGGGGTTTAAATTTCTTTAAAAGAACAGTGGTTGACTCCTTCAGCTTTCTGTTACATGCTTCTTAAAAGCAACTGTGTGCCCAAAATGGAAGATAAAGACTGCCAATTAATTATTCATGCTGTTTATGTCATGTAATTTAATGCCCAATTGTTACTGTTTCTTAAGTAAACAGTATCTTTGGTGCTTTTCAAATACTAGAAACTTCATGGTTTGTGGAAACAATTGCCTCCTCATTTGGAGCTCAAGATAAACGAGAACATTTCTGAATGTTATTTTCATTCTTTAAAAGGTCTGTAGTAAACAAATGACAAATACATTTTAAAACAACTTTATTATTGTTAATGACAGCTACTTCAATTAGCTAGAATTTCTCCTCTGTCGCAACATGCCCATTCAACTTTTAACTCACTAAATCTTGTTGCTCTCCAAATGACACAAACAGTCCTTGAACTAGATTTGGTCTTTCATGCAACACACCTATACTCTACTTATTTTTCCTCATAAGAAAGCATCCACAGCAATTTCTTTTGTGTTTCTAGCTGCCAAAACATAAACTGTAATATTTCACAGCAAATCAGTGTTCTTAAAAGTGTTAGTTTTCCACTATCCATTTCAGATTATTCTAATTTGCCATGAAGTATTTTAACAGAACATTAAATTCTTCCTGCCAAAACCCACGACTGTGGTGTCACCAGGCACTAAGCTAAAAAGGTTCACTGTCACTCAGGATTTGAGAAGTAGGACATGCTCCAGCTCGCATTAAGGTGAATGAACAAATTCTTATTGATTGTAATGAGTTGGCCAAGTCCCTTTACTGGGTTGTGATTAATATTCCCCCATCTCACAAGAAGTTTATTGCTAAAATTTTGTATGTCTAAACATGGGTTTTTTTCGTGTAATTGCTCGGTACTGGGGCATTTGAATTAACTCCTCATTTTATAATTTATAGTTTACTTCTGCGGATGTACTCAGCATTTTAAAAACAACCATTAATCCTAAAAACTTCACTGTGCTTTACATATTGTAAAAAAAGCAGTCCCTTATGCGATGACTAACACACAGTTAGTCTTCACAGGTCAGTGGATTTGCCAATGTAGAGCAATCAAAAATCACTAGCTTTTGACAAAAAACCTTTACACTATAGCAAAAAGTGTTGTGGTTCTGAAACAAAAAAATAGTGAGATGGAAACCTCATACATATCAAGTACTTAAGTACAAGTTATTCTTCTAAATGGCAAGTGAATAACTATTACTGAGCAAAAATACTGCATATCACTATAATTCCATATAGAACCCAATTTCCTGACAAATAAAGCTACTCTTTTTTGTTAGGAACATTTCTATCAAAGGTCCAGATGCAATGAGGTGCCTACACTTGGCTGCTGTTTAAGCAGAGAAATCAATAAATGCAATAGAGTCATCGTGTGTTTGAAGTTTATCATACAGTTAAGTACTTCAGTAAAACAGAACATCAGTTTAGAAACATAACTGAGATTTCTTTAGACCTTTGCAGGAAAACAATTCACCTATACAAGAATTCAAGTTGACAGCAAGACTTTCCACAGACAAATAAACAAGCTGACAATAACCTGAAGCACTGGTGTTGCTGATTTTCAGCCACATTGTCACAGTGGAGGAAAAAAAGAAAACAAACCCACTATTCATGGGGTTTTTTAAGTATTAAAGGCTCCAACACTAGCAAAACCAACTACAAGCTTAGCATTGTCATCATTTTCTCTTCATTATATTCCCTGTTAAAATACTTAATCAAACAATCTAGAAAGTCAAAAGGTATTAAACAGATTTCATAGCTTTCCTTTAATATCTTATATAAAAAAAAAAAAAAGAAGACAATGTATTCCTTAAGTGTCCCAAGTAAGGAAAATGTTAGGTCTCTCTTCTGTCTTAAAATATCAATCCATTAAAGAATTCAGAGTTTCATCAATGTAATTTTAAAATTTCAAATACACTGAATTTATTGAAATAAATAATAGCATCATCCGGGCTGAATTAAGTGAATAGGCAACTGTACATCATGAAATACTACCAAAGATGTACAGAAAATGATAAGGTGATTCACTTGTTCAGTAGCTTTCATACCCAAAAGCACACAAGGAAGAATGTGCTGATACAAAAGGTCCACAGAAAGAAAGGCTTTAATCCTCCAGTGGAAAAATAACAATTTGTGTTAAAGGACAGAGTAACCACCATCCAACATTAAAACAAATTTCACTGTACAAAGGTTTATGTGACAGTCTATTAAAACAGACCCTGGGAACAGAGAGAAAACATGAAGGTCATGGCACCAAAGGGTATTTTTATCTTCATAAAATGCCATGAGGATGTGACCTAGCAAACAAAGCAGAAGCCCAAGGCACTCTGGTAATAGAGGATAAAGTCCGAGAATTTCTGAAGAGATGAATTAAGCCTGAACAATTCAGGTCATTCACATTTTGAAACTTTTCATTTTCAAAAATACTCTATGAAAGTACTGAATGTGTCAAGACCACAAATGTAGTAAAGTTCTGCCAATAAAAAAGAATCATCAGTCTGAAAATTGCCTCAGTTTAAGCATAGCGGAGTTGGTGATATTTAGAAAAAGATCAACTATAACACATTTTGCATTTTGAAGGATCTTTCTGAATAACACAAGCAAAACACTGCCATGTAAAAATTTAAATTTTACAGGCAATCTAATCAAAATTTTCTTTTATCTTCATTTAAGAAAAAAAAAAAAGTCTGCTTGAAATACTTGGAATAATTATGACCACTGTCTGAAAACAAAACAAAATTAAAAAGTGAGCCCGGTTTATTGGTCAGTCAGAAGCTGGCTGACGGCCTGTGTGTGATGCTACGGCACTCCCTCTGCGGCTCCAGCAGTGAGCTAGCAGCCAGGTGTCCCCGATTTGCATGTGCTTTAGTATAGATACTATTGAGCCAACGTAAAGCTAAACAGGTAGTCAAAATCAAACTTCTTTGTTTCAGGTTTTGGAGTTTTTTTCCAGCAAGTTTGTAAAGTGAAAAAAAGCCACAGAAATCCCTCAGGGAAAAAGAATGTCTTCATTCCTCAAAGTCAGTTTTTATTGATGACAGAGTTGGGAAATGGTGCTGTGACTGTCCCATCCCTTCTCCTTTATTGCAGTGGCAATTGGGTTGCTCCGAGTTAATTCTTCCTTTAACACGAGCGTGCCATTTAGGGGAACAAACAACCTTGACAAGCTGTTTGACTACTTCCAAAAGAGACTTGTTTCTCATATGAAATTGTCAAGGTTTAATTTCCAGCCTGTGGAGCTTATTAAACTTTGATCTTTGTAAGTGGTGCAGGTGCCCAGGCAGTGGGGGCTGCAGGGGCCTCTGTGAGGAGAGGCCGGGGCTGCTTCCAGATGGCTCTAACCCACCCACAGCTGAGCCCCAGCCGTGGTGGGGTGCCTCAGGGATATGTATTTAAGAAAGAGAAAAACTTGGGAACAGCAGTGAGGAATAAGGAAAAAACAGTGTGAGAAACAGCCCTGCAGACACCAAGGTCAGAAAAGAAGGAGGAGGAGGAGGAAGAGGTTCCTCTGCAGCCCGCGGAGGCGACCAGGGTGGAGCAGGTTTCTCCTGAAGGGCTGCAGCCCCCGGGGAGGACCCCACGGTCCAAGCAGGGGAGAGGTGTGAGGAGGAAGGAGCAGCAGAACAGAGCTGTTACGGACTCACCATAACTCCCATTCCCCATCCCTCTGCGCCACTCGGGGTTGCGGGGGAAAGTAGAAAAGTCAGAAATGATCGAGTGAAGTTAAGCCTGGTAAAAAGCGTGAAGGGAAGGGGTGTCTGTTTCTTACCACCCTACTCTATTTCTAATTGGCAATAAATTAGTTTTCCCTGAATTGAGCTGATTTTCATTGTGATGTCAGTTGTTAAGTGAACTCTCTGTCTTTACCTCAACCCACAAGCTTTCCATCTTATTTTCTGCCCCAACCTGTTGAGGAGGGGCATTGAAAGAGCAGCTGGGTGCGTGTCCAGGTCAGCCCACCACTATCTTTTAAGTAGAGACCTTTTTAATAATTATTTTGAATAAATTGTGCTATTGTATGTTTCTGTACATCTATGACATCTACTGATAGATTATTGCCAAACATATCTATATAACTTAATAACAAATACAGAAACTTAGTATCTCCAATAACAAAATGCTAAAAACAATCTTACTTATTACAGCTCTTGACTGTGAGAATCTAAGAGACTAGTCATAATATTTAACTATATGAAGAGCAAATATCAATCACATTATTTCCTAGAACTGCCCCATTTATTACATAATACTTGTCCATTTTAAAAGCTGCATTTACTTTACACTGCTGTGAAATACCGTGCTGTTTCCCAGAAAGAGAAACATCTATTTCTCTCTTCTCAGTGTGGGTACTGGGAACATTGTTCTTGTAACTTTATCCCTTTAGGTAGGATCCTTTCATGCTTTATATATCATGTCAAATATTACCTACTCAAAGGACAAAAATTAAAAAAAAAAAAAAAACCCTTACACATACATACACACTACAATCTCTCCATTTATTTCATGAACAGTTAAGAGAGTTTCAGGTCAAGACCAAGTAAAAGAAAGGCCTTTGAGTGGTGCTCCCATGTAACAACTCAACTTCCCAAGCGTCAGCTACACGCAGAGAGCTTTTATTTGGTCTGAGCAACCTCAGTGTTCCCATAGGATGCTGCCTTTCAGTCTTCTGTTCCACATTCATCCTCAGTCAACAAGATCATTATCCACAATACAAGATCTCATTGTTGTCCATTACACATCTTCACTTGCAGTACACTGCTTAGGCAGCTTACGCTTAATGCCAGTGACTTAAAGTGAAGCCAAAAAGAGCACAATGTGCATAGCTCACAAAACTAAGACAAGGTCATATTTGTGTATGTAACCTTCCAATTGAATGGGATAAATTGGCTATTTCTCTTTTAGAGCATTATTACTTTACCGCACAATGGTACTAATGTTGTATGGTTTAATATGGAGTTAATTAGAAGAGTCCATATTGACAAAAGATATATTTCTTAACTCGGGGTGGGGGGGTAGACCAAAGAAATTGCCTAAGAGGGCCAAACATCAGAGGAGACAGCACACTTGATTTTATTAAGCGGAACTACGCTTTCTATCCGTAAAATAGCTCATGCACAAATTGACCATGGTGTCTTTGTTATTTCATATGTCACAGACTTGTCTAAAGCAGATGTCAGAACTATATATAATGACACATCCTCAGCTAAATCAAGTTATAGACAAAAAGTAAAAGTAATATTGTATGAAGTTAATTTCCTGCCACTGGGAACAAGATTCTGAAGACACTTGTAAAGACACTGGGTTCATAAAACAACCAGACCTGTGACACAATACCCATAGAGATCAATAACAACACAACGACCGTATTGACCAGACCCACAGAAGTCACAGATACGTCTGATATTACTGTGGAAAACCTGTAGCTTAAGTTGTCTTTCAAAATGCTCCTTGATGACAAATAAACCAAACCAGGTCTTTGAGCTTTGAAGGGGTATTGTGCTCAGACATTAGCAGAAAGGAAGCTTTGTAGGAAATACATTCAGTGAATTGAAGTAGTTTATTCTTCCAATTAACGATCAAGAAGAATAGAAAGCAAATGTTGAAATGATTCTAACATATTTAAAATACAAAATAACTTTCAAGAACATAGGAAACAGCCTACTTGATAAACCTGCAAGAGAAGTTCTCTGGCTTCTTCCAGTGTTGTTAAATTTGTGATCTCAAATTATTCTCTATGACAGCTTCCTAACACAATTATTTGATAGATAATTAAGGGCTTGAACTAAAACCCCACATATCTTATTTAGAACAACAAAACTGCTTTGAATTTGCAGTATCTTCCACACCAAAGCTGCTGAAATTCGACCTAAGAGTATACTCATCACTACCCTTTGCAATACCATGAGATTGCTGTCTCTTTACAGTTTTATCACCTCTTTAAAATAATCCACAAATGCACCCAAAGATTCCCCTCCAGCAAGAGGGAATTGTACTCAGACACACTTCATAAGAAGGTCAGACTTTTCTTCTAGTACCACTCTTGCCCAAGGTCAGCTAACCGGAAGTTCAAGCAGGAAGAAATGAGTATAGGTGAGAGTCTGAAGCAGAGAGTATGGATCCCTTCATTTCACCTATCTCAGTAAAAGTTTTCTAAGTATTTTATAATTTGACTCTCCTGTCTGCTGAATACAGTCTCTTCCCATTATTCATTTGAAATGGACTAGTTAACCCACAGATACAGAAGACCTTGACCTGTCTTTTGGTACAGGGGTAAATCGTGCATAGCTGTGTTTTAAATACAGAGAAGTTAATTTTGGGAGGGGCATACCTCATTTACTTGTTCTAGTATGAAAGCAGTTACCCAGATAGAACCATTTGGAATAAACTCAGAGGGGATAGTTAGAGAAGACCTTAAAGAAGTCCTGTTCTCCGCGCGCCCCCCCCCACCCCCTTCTCTTTTTTTTGAATTTGCAGAAAAGGATATGATTCATTCACAAATTCAAACACTGGTAAACATAACTGGATGGCATTTATTGCCTATCTTCTATCACCTTTATTAATACAGTATTAATCTAATGATGATGTAGGCAACTATAGCAAATAAAAGAGTAGGATGAAAAAATTTATCTTAATACAATAAAATACCAACGTTAGAATGAACGTTAATAAAGACAAATGAGCTTATCTATTTTGTTCTAAATATCAAAATCTTTCTCTTTCAAAAAAGCAGCCATCAACAAAGAGTCAGAAAGATAGATACTAAATTCTATACAGGCATCAAGCTCCAGAATGTTACTCTAATGAGATTTTTTTCACTCAGTACAGACTCAATGTTTGCCATAGCTTTCTGCTTACAGAATAGTATTCTGTCCTGCCAGCTGTTCCATTTCATTAATTTTGGAAAAATAAAGTCCACTTTAATACATCAATGTATAGCCTTCATTTTGCCCATTTCCTGTTTTCAGAACAATATGGTTTAAGGAAACAACCAGCTGTGAACATACTGCCAATATCACACAATTAAAACCCCGGTTTGAACCTGGTCAGGTAAAACTACTACTCATGTTGGAGGAAGGCCAAATTTTAACTTCAATCTGTTTTTTAAAATTATATTACTTGCAACTGGAGAGTGACCGGAAAGATAGTCTCACTGTCAGCTATCTAGGACTAATTTTTCATTACATTACTAACGTTCCTTGTGCTTCTGCATTAGGCACATAAGCAAGTTTCAAGAGCTGGCCTAAGAATCCAACTCCCACCCATGATGGGTATACCATAATGGAGGCTCCTGAGGCTCTACGTTTTAGCAAATTCTGATAATTTGTCTGCCTCAAAAGATAATTCAAATATTCATTTGCTAAGTCGCAGAGAGGAGATATTTAAACACTGAAAAATTATATTTATAAAATTTTACTTTAGTTAACAGTGTTACATTTATAAGCTTTCTATGTGAAACACTTCTTGTATAACACTCTACTACTGAAGTATTTTACTTTACAAGGCACAGAAATGTATTCGTGGTGAGGTTAAAACAACTAACAAGACTTAAAGGGACTGACAAGAAAGTTGAGTTTTGGTAGCTGTAGCTGTACTAGCTCCAAATTCTTCCTTCCTCCCTATCATAAGTAGACAAAATAATCATCAGGCTGAAATAATTAATATGGTACCAAGATTTGAATCAAGATCATTTGTTGGGTGTGGGGGTACTCCAAAAGCATCTTCTCACTGACAGGAAGAGGTTTTTCCTAATAACTTTACAGCTCTTTGAATATAAATCCAGAATCTCAGCTTTGGATTCTGGCAATGTGTAGGTGGCTCTGTGTGGGGGTGGCTGCCAACTGAAGTCATAATGTCTATTGTTGCATTATTAGAAAGCTGCCATTAAGCAGACCTGCGTACTATCATACTTGCTGGAGCCCAAGTATAAAATTATATGGTCTCTGACTCCCAAACTTGGATGCCTTTGTCAAGAAGAGATCACTAAAACATCACAGGCTTAAGTAAAAGGCATTCAGAAAGCTTGATTTTTCCTAACAGGAGGGCTATCTACATACTGTGCCATAAATAAGAACGTTTTAAATGGTACCTCCTCCTTCTCCTAATTATTCTGAAGAAGATTGCTTTGAAAAGCTCTTTGCACATGTACAGAAGCAACAAAATATTTTAATAGGCATTTATAAGTCAGTAGTTTTCCTTTTTAAAGTGTGAGCAATGAATTACAAGGTCTGCATTTCGATAAAAGCTTTATGCTGAATGTACAGCCTTCCTCATCTGCTCTTTGTTGAAGTTAACAACAGGCTACTAAATAGCATCCTGACCTGACAAACGCAGGCATGGGAAGGTTTATAGTAGCATAAAGCCATGTTTCATCAAAGTGAACAGGTTTGATCGCAACACCTTTGACTACAAGACTGGACACTTATGCCCTGGGAGGATGACAAAAGCACCACTGACACCATCCTTCACCAAATTCCAGACAACAAAGCTTGCAGGACATTTGGATCTGCAATTCTGTTTCTAGGAATGGCTGAACCATACTAATCAGTTCCAAGTTCAAAGTGGAGCGAGAGATGTCCTTTTATCATATTGTTTTGCTTTCTGTTATGATATGCAACTATAACTTGAATTCAATCTGTCCCAGCAGAATTCTTCCACTTTTATTATTAAGAGGTTCCTACAGCAGAATTATTCCATGTCTATTATTAAGAGGTTTCTATTATATTCATGTTTCAGGTAACAGCACTTACGACCAAAGTATTGCTGTATTAATGGGGGCAGTGATATTTTAAATGAATAATTAGCACCTCTTAAAACAAGGCTGTTAAAGTGTCTATGGACACACAAATGTGGGTAATGTGCTGCTGTTTTTTTCCTAACCAGTAGCATCTGAAGCTGCCTTTCTTTCCAGTCCTGTCTTTTTACCGTCTGCCAACAGCAATTCTGGTAATAGCATTGCCAGCTATAGGAGCAAGAGACTTCAGTCCAAATGAGGTGATAAGTATTATTGAAAAAGCAAACAAGTCGATGCAACAACTGTCCATGAGAAGAAGCTGTTTCAGATACCACAGCCTACTACTAAACCCTTGTGACTTGAGAATCCATCCAGTTACACAGTTTAATCATTTGAATTAGTGACCTCCAGAGGAAAACTTGCATGTTTCTAACAAGGACTGAGGACATGACAATCTATTATTTTTAAATACACTAAAAAAACTGGCAAGTGTAGTGCTAAGCAGTTGTGCTCTATTCGTTTTACTAGCTTTCAAAGAACTTAAACCTAATTTTCAAAGTGAACAAAAAAGAAAGGAATTATCTTCAAAGAGCAGAAGCATTAACCTCATTCAGACTAAATTACAGCGGTATAATTAAATCCTGTCTACTTAAGTCCACTTGTTGAAATAGAGGCTCAGTTGTTTAAATAGCCGTGTTCTTTTTCATTATATGTTCCAAAAAGCTGTGAATTCTGCTGCTTTGACTGAACAGTTGTTCGTTCCACCCAAAAGATGACTGTATTTCACAGAGCAATTTCTGCCTGCCTAAGTCACACCAGAAGTGAAGAAATTAAAAAATGTGGAAGGCTAATTGTTGTTACTAGAGTGGTCATCAATAGGTAATAAACGTGCTCCAACGTACAAAGAGACAACCATTTGGTTGGAATCACGAATAGTGAAAGCCACGACGAGAAAAGGTACGTGCTGAGAAAGCCGGGCGCGGGTTTATCTGCAGTGCACGGCAGGCTGGGCCGGTCAGGGTCGCCTGGCAACTGGCAGGAGGGGTGGTAGGCACTGAAAAAGGCCTCAATCTGTGGTTGCTGTGGCACGATCTTGCCGATGAACTGCTGTTTCAGCTGCTGTAGGCCATAAATACGCTCATTTGGCTTACTTTCTACTTTTATCATTGAAAACTAAGCAACAGAATTAGAGCAACCATCTATACAACTATATTGTAAATATAGTTAAATGAGACTCTGATTCTCTAGGTTAAAAATGCCGTATTTTCCCGTATCTCATAGCAACAAAATCTAGAGTTTAATTTTCTCCTTAAAATTTATGAAGAAATAATTGAAAGCTCATTGGATCAAGAGACATTGTTACTTCCCAGGAGGACCTTCATTTCAGAAGTTACTCAGGAGTTATGCATAGCCAGATGCAGACTACAGAGGCTACACTGTGCTCTTATTATATTTAAATGGTTAAGTTTTTTTACATATCTATTTGGGATTATATCTGAGAGCCATTATAAAAGCCCTTTGGGAATAATGAAAGTTCCCCTTCTCACTGAAGTCTTTGCTTAACATCTGAACAACTATAAAAGGCCTAAAGGCTGACCCGAAGTTCATATCCTTCTTGAAAGGCATGAAAGACATACTCTTCCAATCAGGCTATAACTAACCAAACGCAATTCTACAGGCCTGTCTCCCATCACTCTACACATAAGAGCTCCCACAAAACCTCAGAATGTAAAGTTGCTTTTGCAGGAGCGTAGACACATGCTGTGTTGGAAAGCCTATGACAGTTCAGAAGCTCATGAAGATGAATGCCAGTTAATTTAGCTCACTTGCTTCTCATGCTTGGAACTTACAGTAACATGCGGAATAAATTGTAAATAACTGAAAGCTACCATGATAAATAGAAGAAAATTAATTGTTAAGTAGCATCTGAATCTCTCACTGCCCACTGTTCTTCAGATTTCAAGTTACCCAGTCAAGAGAGATTTCCAAAAGTAACTTTCTTCTGATCCTAATTATTTTGCAAAACTAATTCTCTCTCTGAACTCCACCCAGAAGGAAAGGCTGTAGTTTACAATGAACAGCACCAGTGCCACTTAACGTCTTCAGGCTATTAGCCCGAATCATGCCTCTAGTTCAAGATACTGTTCCTTATTACTACTGTGTTCCCAAATTATCTTATTAAGTGTCATGTAAGACACCAATTTAAATTAAATACTGCAGAGCATATATTGAGGCCAGGACTTTCTGATCACTTTAATATGTCGAGAATTTTATTTTAATCCTTTTTTCGTCTAAAATAAAAATCTCTGTGTTACCACCAGTGGTATAGAAAGATATTAACTAGGATTCATGTGATATCAATTTTTACAAAGCTTAGTCAACATTTTTTTAATATTTCAGCATTCTAAATATCAATGCTTAGCATCTGAGTAATACGTTACATCTGCTAGGTGTCCAGCTACCTTGTGCTACATTTCTGAAAGCTTTTATTAATTTTAATGCCTAAATTAGATTTGGGGGTTATGAAAGCTTACACTTTGTCAAATTACAAAATTTTTTTCAGAGAAAGGACTATATGCCTAACACCAGAATGATCTTTTAATCAAATTTTTACTTCCTGCTTCATAACAGGGAAATGCTGGGTCTCCCTGTTAAAACCCTTTAATCAGTTATCTAGCACACACAAAAAATATGCTACTATTTCTAATCTCATTTTGGGAATAACTGAAGCATTTTAAAAAGAAATAATAATGAACTCTGAAACAGACACACCTAGAAAGTCTACGTACATAACTTGACATTTTACAGGGTGTTTGTTAGTTTAGTCCAGTGGTTTCTATTTATTCTGGATCTATGTGTATTTGACAGCTCCATTTAGAAGGTGAGGTTAGCTCAGGAAAATTTGATTTTTAAAAAAATGGAAGTATATTACTATTACAGCTACTATTTAGGTAAAAAGTAATTTTTTTCTTACTTTAGCTTACTTACTCTATTTTCTGAAAAAACAGAATGACTAAAATTTTTAACTGCAAAAATATTTTTACAAACCATAAATGAAATTTGAGATTAGGATGTAAAAGTTACTTTTGTCCTAATGGGAAGTGGTATGTCCAATCAATAAAAATAACATCATAAAGTTGGTATAATATACTTGAATTTATATTTCCAGAGTATATTTGAGTACAATGAAGTCCTCTTAAAATAGCCCTCTGAACAGTTCAGGGAAAAGTTAACAAAGATGTTTATTGAATTACTTTATATCTTCATCAAATAAAATAATTTAGACATTTTGAATGCATGGTTAAGGAACAAAGAAGGTGGATATTTGAATAGGTCATTAGGTAGCTTTTCTAATCAAGATCTTAGTGAGCATTAGTGGCACCTTGGCATATTATAAATAAAGTGCACAAATACTGCCGAACAAATGGTCACTTTTGAATTGATATGGATTTTGTTCTCAAATCAAGAAACAAAAATGTTGGAAATCCGGACAAAAACCTGTGTTTATTGCTTTTCTTTGTAATAAACGGCTTGTCTTCTACCTCTCCCAGCAATGTAAGGGCTTCACAAAGAACAACTAGCAGACAACAAATACAAAGAATGATGATTCAAAGTACTTTGATTACTACTTACAAGGATCTAGTAATCAAGCAATTAGTGTGTTTGACAGAAAACTTTCCCCCATTTCTGAGCCAAGGCATATATGAAGGAATTACAAAATATCTAGCTATCTAGCCCTGGTATTCTGTTTCTTTCTGCATTCACAATCACAAATCATTATTTTCCCTGTAGCTGTTCAAAACTAATTGTATCTTCCAGGATAAATTGAAGGCTTAATATATAAATCTAAGCTACAGCATTTACATTTCTCACACACAAACCTATGAAAGATCTGTTAATTTGAGGTAAAGAATTGTCACAGTTTCACAGTTTCCTACTTTTCACTTTTTCCTACTTTCCTATTTTTTCAAATTAGGTTTAAAAATACTTATCTGCCTTCTCTGTTTCTATTTCTCTGCCTCTTCTCTGTTTTCCATACATTGTTTGGTGGTGGTTGTTTGTTTGTTTGTTTTTTCCTGAGCTTTACAGTGAGCTAAAGTTAAAAAGAAAACTAGTCATTTTGCATCTGAAAGGTGCTTATAAGAAGTTGTGAAAAGTTCAAGAGTAAAATTTGTTAAACAAGTATACATTTTAATCCTACTTTTCCAAGCAAAGATCTGCTATTGCAGTCATCCTCATATTGATAGGGTAATAGAACTCTAGGGAGACAGGCACTAAAGCACTTTGATATTAATACACTCAAGTAATTACACAAACTTTACAAAGAAATATAACAGAAAAAGAAGGTGGTCTATTCCACTACCTCTGTTTTTAACAGGACCTGTAACAGAAACTGTCTAAGAATACCAATGGCAGAAAAGGTTCCTGAGGACTATTTAGTATTTGCTGAGCATGTTAGAACAGTAACTTGTGACCTTCTCGGTGCCATACCAACAACAGTATCCTACGAACTTCTGCGTGTCTCTCAGGAGATGCAGAACTAAATGCTCTGAGCTTCTATGTCAACCTGTACACCTGAGGGCACTTCTTACGTATCAGGAAGCGTTGAGCATCTTTTAAGAGCAGAACCAACATAACTCAATCATTCCCTTGCAGCAATGCTACTGGAGTTAAGTACTAGAGTCTAAGTAGTAGGCAGATAAAAATCATATTACTTAAACTCTTGTGCTCCTTAGAAAACTCAGCTTAAGTTTCTGATCAGAACCAGGGGTTCCTAATCATAACTTAGCATTCAAAAATACTATAAAAAGACAGACTTAAAAAGTGAGAAATAGAAGAAAAATAATTCCAGGGATATGTAATACAGTATAACAGGATGTGTGCAAAAGTCCCCAGCCAGCCTTGAGCAAGCCAGAAATGGAACTGGAAGCCATACAGACGTGTTGGTATTGTAGCTAAGGTCGTTACCTCTACTAAGAGGCTCTGATAAAACGCCAGGCTTCCTAGTTCACAGGACCAGAGGTTCTCAAAGACCTAGAGTGGCTTCCCATTTGGTGTCTCTGTATGATATGGCATTTCAGCAGGTGGTTGCGTCAGCTTTGTTTGTACTAGGCTTTGAGGCTCCAAAGTAAGTGTAAGTATGGCTTCTGTTATTTACATTATTCAGAAACAGTGTGACATACTTAAAATTGTAGATGAAACAAAAGAACATCCTATTTTTGTCAGCTATGCAGTATCAGGTACTTTTTTTTTTTCTTTTTATTTGCTGTGCATATATTTTAAGGGTCAGAGACCTGAAATCGCTTTACCGTTTAGACTGTTATCAGCTTTTTAAGAACACAACCTAGTATGAGTTATCACTGAAATGCAGAATTACACACAACTGCAATTGGATGGCTGGTTTTACTCAATCAGTTGTCAATTAAAGAAAAAAAAAAAAAAAAAAAAGACATCAACTGCAAAACCCAGTCTCAGGAGCTTTCTCTACCCTAATTTATTGAGCTTCTCTTAGCCCATTTTTCATAGAGTTGTCAGATGTAAGCTACTCTCTGCTTGATGACAAATGTGAATTTATAATATGGAAATCCAATTAACCATGTGCATAAAATAAGAAGTTTATTTTTAAAGATTCTGGCTTAAAACCATGAACAGCTAAAGATGTGATTTGATGAGTAACTTCAGTTTTGATCACAGTGTTTGATAAACCTGAATGTCAATTTCTGAAGAAGGGATTAATGCATTATCAATACAAGCAGTTATACTTTATATGTGCTACTTTCTCCTAAGTAGGATATAACTGGACGCAGGGTCTTTGCGATAAGTAAAATGAGCACTGCGAACCTTCTTGCTGGTGAAATTTTAGCTGTTATCAATGTATGATTCTTTTAATGGTAAAAATTTCTTGCTATACTTTTGCCAAAACTTAAGGTGCTCAAACTATGTCACAAATACATAAATTGATTTAAAAAAAAAAAAAAACAAAAAAACCACAGGCTGATGACTTTGCAACTCTTCCAATACACACCTGTAGTGAAACTTGAATCTTGCACAGTATCACATGATACACACCAATATACTCAGATAATCATCACCTACCTAAAATTCTTTCCTATTTAATTTGAATACTTGTACAGCGTAGGCTTCCTCAGCATCTCCATCACACCTCCTGGCCTGTTTTCCTTCAAATCGACTACCTATTCTGCCAATGAAACACTCCCCCAGCATTACCTTCTGCCTTCTCCTGCGTATTTTATATACTGGCCATTTCCCATAGAATACAATTTATTCTGGTTGCTTGTCACTAACAGACTATCCCTACTTGGTTTGGAAGTCTGTCTCATACATCTGGATACTCCTTATTTATATCAAATATTAGCTTAGCACAATTACTCTTTTCTTAATTAAGCAAGTCACAAAGGATCAATCTTGAAAGAAATGTTTTAGTCACAATGAAGCAGGTTATACCTGAAAACCCATTAACAAATAATTTACTGTGTACGTTACTTGAAATTAGCACTTAAATAGTGATTTATATCTATAGAAAGTCTGAAAATATTAAATAATGTGTATTTGCATCTATATGAGTAGGCAAAAAAGTGTTTTTTCTCTCCTTTGGAGAGAAATTAATTAGATGATGGCCATTCGGATGAATGAGATGCAGAACTCAGACCCTCCTGGTATGCACTGGCCTCACAGACTGTCACCTCTTTACATGGGCAAAAGCGAGCTATTGCACACAGGCATAACTGAAGTATATTTTGTGTGCATATGAATTCCTTCTGCTTCTGAAAGGAATATTTATGCTCCAGGAAATTGTTCTTCTGTAATTTCTGAATGTAAAATTACTTTAGCAAATTTACATTTTGTTAATTGATAACATATGTTGTAATTTTATCTTCATAACTATTAAACAGCTTGACAAAAAGCACTTTGCCTCTGTAACCACAGCATCCGAGCAACTGTTTTCACATATCTTGAAAACACCTCTATTGTCTCTGAAAATTTATTTTGCATAAGTCCTGATATCTGCTACAGGCTGTTTACCTTTGATTTTTGTTTCCTTTGGCATCACCTCTAGAACAACAAGGAGTCCATTTCAGGACTGCAGAAGGGTTTTAATGTTAGCATGCTGGGACTGAGTCATATATTTTATATTCATATTAATGAGCAGTAAATTCCTTGCATGCTGTGAGTATTGTTGCCTCTGGTACCACATATACAACATGTTACCTCTGAACTGCCAGGTTCATTCACGATGGCAAGTACTTTAGCTCAATCTGAGTTAAGACAATGACTGAATACCTTCTGTTGGCATACAGGGCCACAGAAAACAGTGACATTTTGATATTATACATTATATAAAAAAATATTTCTAAGCTTTTTAATAGTAGACTCATAAAGCAAGAAAATTCTGAAGTCTTATACACGGGCAGAAAATTTTTGCAGTAATTTCACAAAGTATTAGACATCTTCATCCAAAAATATGCTCCTTGTTCCTAAAACTGTAGCCTATGTCATCACAGGGTAAAATTTTCACTGACTGAAGAGACCCAACATGGCTTGAGCACCATATTAATTTGTATGGTACAAAACCTCTGAGATGTTTGGGAAACAAATGTGTCATGGCAACAGCAGAACTTCAGCACATTCATGCCTATAAAAGACAGAAAGCATCTTGATGCTGTGGAAGAGTGGAAAAGCTTGTAATACCGTGGCAAAGTACCTCACCCCACCAATATACATTCATCAGCCTATGGTGCTAGTGACACATACAATAGATAACATAATAGAGGACCACTGTTGTAGCCTAGATGCCTAGGCAGGCTACTTCTACCTTGCCATAATAGAGTTTAGATCAATATACTTTTATAGCTAGGGAAGAGAGTTTAGCTCTTTTACACCCTGATGTTTTCATCACATCAGCCAGCTAAGAGTCTCATTTTTAGACAGCCTAGAGCTAGAAAAGTGACATTCTTGCTCTTCTGTTATGGTTCTTTCTCTTGGTTATACATGGATACAAAAAACCACACTGCACAACTTCCTATTTACTACGGTGTGTTCCCAAGGATCATCTATACCTAAAAAAAAAAAAAAAAAAAAAAAAAAAAAAAATCCTGTTTTTGAAGGCATCTGGCCCATCAAAGAAACATGACAGATAATCTTGCATATCATACATTTAAATAAGTGTGAAAATGAAGTTAAAAAGACATCATGACTGGAACAGAAAAATCTGAAATATTAGGTAACTGCATCACGATGCATCTGGCCAAGCATGCAACAAATAAAAAGCCTCAAATCAATGCAGTAATTTCACAGACAGGATACAGCGCAAGTAACAAGCAAAAGAGCATAGCTGAAAGTTTGTAGAACATGATGATTACCAAAGATTGCTCTATGTGCACAAGCTGACTAACTCCCAGGCTTTCTGCAGCTATCCTTCCTCAAGGAAGTTTTAAGGAAGAAAGTAAGAAGGAAGTGCAATAGTTGTGGTTTTCACTTTAACAGGTTGCACTTTCCACGCAGAAAACATATTGCCAATTCCTTATATAAAGGATTTTTACCCTGCCCTTCATAGAGGAACAGGAAAGCAACATAGTCTAACGATGCCATTTTATCCCAGCTGAGACCTTTAGCTATTCTAGCGCAAGCACACAGTAAAATGAACAGTGTGTATCTTACAAGATTTTCCAAGTAATACGGGGTTTTAACTGAACCCATAATACCCCAGAAATTCTGTTAAAGATGTTTAGTTTCCACATTCTAACATGGAAAGATCTGATAAAGGATGGCTTATTATATAGCAAAAAACCTGCAACTCACTGTAAGCACAAGTATGACAGGAAAGCATGCTGTCCTAGGATTCTGCCAGATGCCTGCATGCTGTTCCAAAACCTAAGTGACTGCAGAAATTAATGGAATTATAAAATTCAGAGAAGGAGAAAAGTAAATGGGTCAGATTTACAGAAGGAAAGCCAGAGGAGGCCAATGATATATGTCTCTTGCCTTGCCATAGATCAACCAAGAAGCAGTCACTGGGCAACTGATTTACAAAAGCTGTATGTGCACAGGAAAAGAGTCCAAAACAAGCAGAGAAGAAAAAGAGGATGATTAATCATTTATTAAGCACACAATCAAAACTTCAACCACACAAAGGACATGTAGGCAAACACTGTGGTTATAAAAAACTAAGCGTAAGAGAGAAAATCCTGGCTTTGCTGTATGAAAGGAGGCTCTCTATTCAGGAATGTAAACATGAGCATTTAGAGCCATTTGAGTTGTACTATCATATCCAAATCACCTAGCAGATATGACAGAGGAAGAAAAGGAAACCTGCATCTTTCTTGAAGAGAATACAGAGGCCAGGTGGAATACCCTAGGGTATTTCAAATATCACTGGCCTCCCATGTTTATAAAAATGGAATCAGAGCTGGAATGTCTCCATTGCCTTAAATGAAGCCAGGATTTCATGCCAGCAATGATGAGAGTCTAAGGGCCAGCAGACCAAGCAGAATAGGCTAGCCTTTACTTAGGAATCTCTGTGACTAAAAAATAATAACTATCATGGTTTAACCCCAGCCAGCAACTAAGGACCACACAGCTGCTTGTTCACTGCCCCCGGTGGGATGAGGGAGAGAACTGGAAGGGTAAAAATGAGAAAACTCATGGGCTGAGATAAAGGCATTTAACAGGTAAGGCAAAAGCCACGCATGCAAAGAAAAACAACAAATTCATTCACTCCTTCCCATCAGCAGAGCAGGTGTTCAGGAAAAGCCCAGGTATACAGGAAAGCAGGGCTCCATTATGCGTAACGGTTACTTGGGAAGACAAATGCCTGTGATCTCCAAACATCCCCCTCTTTCTTCTTCCCCGCCCCCAGGCTTTACATGCTGAGCATGACCTCACATGGGATGGGATATCCTTTGGGTCAGTCGGGGTCAGCTGTCCCGGCTGTGTCTCCTCCCAACTCCCATCCCCAGCCTCCTCGCTGGTGGGGTGGGGTGAGGAGTGTAGGCACTGCTCAGCAATAACTAAAACATCCCTGTGTTCTCAACACTGTTTTAAAAACAAATCCCAAACATACCCCTATACCAGCTGCTATGAAGAAAATTAACTCTATCCCAGCCAAAATCAGCACAATAACCTAGGGATCAGTAGAATTTGTCATCTCCATCCTCCCTCTTCACCTAACTACTGGACAAACATTGGTGCTCCCATGGTTCAGAACACTAAACCAGAAACTAAAGCCAGACAGTGAGAAACACTAGAAGATCCTCTATCTACTCAGCACTTCTGTTGTTCAGCTCCCTCAGAGGACAGATACCTAATGCAGAAATGATAGCCCTTTTGTAACTGTAGGAAGGAATGAAGGGAAAACAATGGTATCATCTGTCTTTTGCATAATTCTTACAGCTTTACCAAAGATCTTCCTTTTAGGCAACCTACATTTTGGAGTAGAATACTTCCAATGCCATCAACAAGTGTCTCAACTGTAAAGATAACAAACATGCAGTAAGAGCCCTCTCCAGCCAGGAATGTAAGAGCATAGGGTCAAAAATCAGTCAAGCAAACAACAAGGCTGGCTGCAAGGGCCAGAATTCCAGATCTTCTGTTCCTTCATGACTGTCTGGCCCCTGCAGTTAAGCACTAGAGCTACTGCACATCCTTTTGGCAGGAGACAGGCTCTTATCTCCCAGTGCAGGGTGCTTCTGTGCACACACAGATGTCTACTCTATGTAATTAACTGGAGCGTCACACTTAACAAATTATGCATTGCTGGGAAGTAGGCAATCAGAGCGTTGTCTGGGTCAGACATCTAGGCTACATCTATGTTGTTAAATTAAATGTACCCGGGAACATTCCTGAGCACTGAGGCCAACTGATACAGAACAACTGCATCTATGCTAGGAAAGTCTCAGCCGCCAAAGCAGAGCGAGTGTAACCAAACTGCTTGCTGGATGTATTTTGGTTTCCAAACCATGTCCAGGAGTTCCTCCAGAAAGAACTAGTTAGTAAAAGCCAAAAGCTAACCATTGTTAGCTGTCAATTTACATTGACAATTGTAAAAAGTACTGACTAGTAAAGTCAGGGCCCAAGAATATTCCTAGATATTATCCAGTTGGGTAAAACTGTAGCATAAAAAACACCATGCAAACCACAATTTGGTGGATGTAACAGAACTGGTACTAAATCAGTGTTCCTGTGTGTGATGGTAATCTGCCTTAACATACCTAACCAGCAACAAGACCATACACTGAGAAAAATGTAGCATGAAATTGCGAATAGAACAGCAAGTCATACAAAGGAAAATCACCTACACAGTCTCTGTGCCTGTTTGCCTCACAATGGGATTTATACCATGAGCATAACCCAGACAAATCTAGTTTCATGCGAGAATTGAGATTTTGACCACATTTCTGAGTTCACAGCAATGTATGCTGGTATGATAATATATGCTCAACTTCTCGTAAACAGTATTTTCATGTGCAATTATTACAAAAAAATGAAAACCTTGTTGTACATGGATACATGTATTTCATAGAATCATAGAATGTTTTG